>CABHPH010098972.1:0-21746 GCA_902168325.1 Peromyscus nudipes | reverse complement strand
AATAATAATAATAATAATAATGTGCTTGAAGAAACAAGAAAGCAGGGCCAAATCAATAGATCAGAATAAATTTCCAGAAAAATGCCCTAAAAAATGTCTGCAGAAGAATTACCTACAGAAAATGCACAGTAACTATCATAGAGATGTTGACCAAACTCAATATCAAAGGGCCTTAAACAGTATCAAAGTTACAAAAAGTTGAAAAATATTTTTAAAAGAACCAAATAAAAATATTGGAGCTAAAGAATGCAAAAACTAAACTGAATAACTCACTGCAGAAGTTTAATAGCCTACATGATCAAGCAGATGGAAGACTAGGTAACTAACTGGCTTATGCTATTTGAAATTACAGCATCCCATAACCTCTTGTCCATGGAGACACAACCCAAAACTCCTTTGCAAGCCTGAAACTGAAGAGTATACATGTTACTTGTAGGGACCAACCTACCTGTCAAACAGTACCTAAAGCAGGGTGCGAGGGTTAGAAGAAAGAGACAAGACAAAGAGTTGCATACACAGAAGGGCTGTCAGTGAATACTGCAGCCTGGAGTTTATTCTGCCCAGTGCATATATACAGCTCAGAAATAGACAAAGGAGCATCAGCCAAGAATACTACAGTGTTACAGACTTCTTTATCTGAAAGTACCTGGGGTTCAAGGAACAGTCAAACCACCTCCCTGTTCTCAAGGTTTTCTTGACAAAGCATCCTGTTTGTCCTATTTCAGCAAAGCTGAGCAAAACAAGTGTGCACTTTTGACCCATCAGACCAAGATGGAATCACTAAAGCTCCCACAGTTAACCTGTGAATTCTATGCTTTTCCTATTCATAATATACAAACCCAATGCCTTTATCTTCTTTATTAATGATTTATCCTGCACAGAACTTAAAAATTGTGAAATTTAAAGTACAACACCAAAAACAGCATGAATTTATTTTTTCTTCCACAGAATGTCGTGGATGTAAGATTGGAGCTTTTATGTCTTATCAATTTTAATACATGATTGTTGTCCTTCCTAATTGAGAGCTTTCTCTTTTTTGCTTAAAGGGAGTACCTATGGCCTCTCATTAACATAACAGAATTACTAGCATCATTATCTGGTGCTGTGAGTTCATTATTAGGTAAAATAAAGGTTATTGAATACAGCTCTTAAATTCCAACAAATGCTGTGATGGATTACCCAGCTACTTACAGAACAGATGGATAGATAACATAGATAGATACCCTGATGCAGACACACAGACAGAATGGAGCAGAAGAGGCCCCTGTGCTGCTTATACTACAACTTATGGATTATTTGCTTCTGGAATTTCCCACTTAATATTTGCAGACCACTGCTGCTTCAAATCACTGAAACCACAGAAGGCAATACCATAATCAGAGTGGAATACTGTATTCAGTCAGAAAGAAAAACGTGGTAAATAAGTAAAGACGGCCTAAGGGCAAGACATCAAACAGTTAATGGATAATGGAAGGGAGAGGGAGGAAAGAAAATTCATTTGAAGAAATGATGACTAAAAACTTCCCAAATCTGAAAAGAGAATAGATACCAAGACACAAGAAGACTACAAACTCCAGCAAGAACTGAGTTTCATAGCAGCGTACGTTAGGATCAAAATGTCAGAAATGAAGAAGAATTTTGAAAGTATCGAAAGAAACAATCTCCACATTAATAAGAGCCTTCCTAAAGCTGTGAGCATATTTCTCCAAAGAAACCTTCAAGGGCAGAAGTGTGTGTGTTGGGGGCAGGGGGCGGGGGGGGGGGGGGGGGCAGGAGTGGTCTATTCAAAGTGCTGAGTGAAGAAAAAAGCCTGGCAAGCAAGAAAACCACATCCAGCAAAGCTGCCCTTCAAAAGTGAAGGATACTTCAAAATATCAAAAATAAACAATAAATAAAAACATTCCCAAATAAGTGAAATAAGCTTTATTTGCCTCACAGTGTAAAGAAGGTTCTTCTGATTGAGCTGGTCAGCAATAGGAAAGCGCATCACTCACCAGTGAGAACTCACAGAGAGCACTGTGACCCTGGGATGGCAGGGCGTGCATCACTTAGTCATGATGTAGAAGTGAGAAAACGAAAGTGAAAAATCTATGTAGCTAGAGAATCCTGTTTAAATCGCACAACATAAAAAGATGTGGTAGCAATGAAAAACGAATGAGCAAAGTCAGTTTTACTGAAGTTGAAGGTAAAATTATTATGAGCTGAGAGTGTCAGCTTATACTTGCTGACAATTAGATTTTAGTGTCTTGGTAATCACGAAAACATACTTACATAATGTACAAAATTAGAAAATGAGAATGAATCAAAGTACATCACAGTAAATATTAGAAATCCAAAGGAAGTCAGTGGGGAAAGACAAAGGGTCAAATAGCTAGCAGGCCAGGTTAAAATATGTCATAACGGTGGCAATGGTTTCTATGGGCAGTAAGTAATATTAAACACAAATGAATTAAAGTTCCCAATCAAAATACATAGGGTAACTAAAAGAAGACAAAATCCAAAATTTCACTACTGTTTACAGGACACTCACTTTACATTTACTGACATACATGGACTAGTGTAATAAAATCCTTTGGATATATGTCCAAGAGTGGTAGAGCTGGATTGTGTAGTAGATCTGGTTTCAGCTTTTTGAGGAACCTCTAAATATACAGCAATTTCCATAGTGGTTGTACTCATTTACACTCCCTCCAGCAATGAATAAGTAAGTGTTCCCTTTCTGCACATCCAGCACCAGCATCTGCTGTAGTTTGTTTCTTTGATCTTTGATTTTTTTATCTTTGATCTTGGGCATTTGGCTCACAAGTGCTGGGATTAAAGACTTGAACCACTACAACCAGCTAGATTTTTTTTTTTAATTGTTTGAGGTATTTAGCTATCAAGGAAATATAAGTTCAAACTACTTTGAGATTTCATCTTATTGCAATGTGAGTTCGAGGCCAGCCTGTTGTGTGTTCCAGGAAAGCAGAGTTTGTGGACATAAAATTCCTTAAATCTGTTTTTATCATGGGAAGTTTTTCTTTCTCCTTCAATTATAGCTGATGGCTTTGCTCGGTTTGGAAGTTTGGGCTGGCATATGTGGCCAATTAGAACTCATAGAACATCTGTCCAGGCCCTTCTGCCTTTCAAAGTCTCCACTGAAAATCAGTTATTAGTCTGATAGGCCTGCCTCTATGTGAGACTTGGTCTTTCTCTCTTGTTGCTCTAACACCCTTTCTTTGTCCTGTGCATTTCATATTTGATTAGTATGTGTTGTGAAGAGTTTCTTTTTTGGTTCTGGCTACTTTGTGTTCTGAATGCCTCTTGCACCTTCGTAGGCATCCATTTCTTTAGATGTGGGGAATTTCTTCTATGATTTTGTTAAAAATATTTTCTGTGCCTTTGACCTGGGCTTCTGCTCCTTCTTGTATACCTACTATTTGAGTTTTGGTAGTTTTTAGTGTCTCAACTCTCTTCTGCATGTTCTTCTCTTGGGACTTTTTACATTTACTGTTTGCTTTGACTGAGTGATCCACTTCCTCTACCTTGTCTTTGAGACCTACATTCTCTCTCTCACACGATTCCATCTGTTGTTGGTTACACTCTCCTGTCAGCTCTTTGGTTGATGTCTGAGTTTTCCGAGTTTTATTTTGTTTTGGCTTTTCTTCAGAGATTCTATCTCTTTATTAATTCCATTTTCTCGTCTTGAACTGTTTTCATTATTTCATTCAACTCTCTGTTTTTGTGTTCCTCATTCATATCCTCTCTGAGATTATTGAACGTATTTATAATCACTATTTTGAAGTCATTTTCCTATGCATTATCTAAGGTGCTTTTCTCAAAAATCAGTATACTAAGAAATGCTCATTTGGAGAAGAGACATATCATCTTCATTTTTCATATAGTTTGTGTAATTGGGCCTAGACATCTGGAATTAGGGCGTCAGTGGTAGTTCTTGCTGGATTTCTGTTCTCTCCTTTGTTGAGTGATTGTTCATTTCCTTGTTTGGTCTTTTCCTGCCCTGCCATAATGTGGGCCACTTGAATGTTGCTGGTTGGTGTTCAGTCTTGGGGCCTTGAAGTAGGGTGTCTAAAGTGGTCTTCTCTCAGTGGCAGTTCTGGTAAGACTTCACAGGTGTGGGTGGGTGTCAGACAGGGTGGTAAGCAGGGAAACTGGCAGGCAGGTAAAAGGGGGAACAGCCCAACAACCAGATTATATGTTTTAACCACATTTTTTTTTTTTTGGTTTTTCGAGACAGGGTTTCTCTGTGTAGCTTTGCGCCTTTCCTGGAACTCACTTGGTAGCCCAGGCTGGCCTCGAACTCACAGAGATCCGCCTGGCTCTGCCTCCCGAGTGCTGGGATTAAAGGTGTGCGCCATCACCACCCAGCTTAACCACATTTTAAAAGAAGAAATAACTAAAAATATCTTTCTTTACTCTTTTTTAAATAATATATTTTATTTTATTTTTATTTTTGTGTGCATTGGTGTTTTGCCATGGGTGCTGAGTCCCCTGAAAGTGGAGTTACAGAAAGGTGTAAGCTGCCATGTGTGGGTGCTGGAAATTGAATTCTGGTCCTCTGGAAGAGTAGTCTTAACTGCTCTTTACTGCTGAGTCATCTCTCCAGTCCCTCTTTCTTTATTCTTGATTATATATATATTGGGGCGGGGGTGTTGAGACAGGGTTTCTCTGTGTAGTTTTGGTGCCTGTCCTGAATCTGTAGACCAGGCTGGCCTCGAACTCACAGAGACCTGCCTGGCTCTGCCTCCCAAGTGCTGGGATTAAAGGCATGCACCACCACTGCCCACCTGATAGTATATTTTTTAATATTAATCTAATCATGAAGATAAAAATCAAACAAATCTAAACATTGATATGTTAAAACAAAGCAAATATCCTCAACTTGTGACAAAATATATACTATCCTATTTTAAAAGCACATTATAGGGGTGGGAGAGATGGGTCAGTGGTTCCAAGAGCTCACTGCTCCTTCAGAGGCCCCAAGTTCAGTTTCCAGCACCCACACTGGGCAGTTCGTAACCACCTGAACTCCAACTTCAGGAACTCCAACACTCTCTTCTCCACAGGTACCAGTACACACATATGCACATAAATTTTTAAAAGTAAATCTTTTAAAGGAGTCTTAGAGTTTAAAGAAGCTATAAGGTATTGTAATCTAATGTAATTTGCAAATATAAGACTTCCTTGAACCAAGAACTTTTTTAAAATAAACATTTGGTCATTTGTTCTCTGGTTGCCACTTCTGAATAACAAACAGTGGCCTTTAAAAAGAAGTCAGTATATAGTGAGCACTCAGCTCCACAGCACAGTCCTGAGGAAGGTGTGCACTGGGCTAAGTGTGGGGAGTGGGAAAACTGGCAGCCAGGTAAAAGGGAGAGTGGGTCCAACATCTAGATTCTATGTTTTTAACCACATTTTAAAAGAAGAAATGGTTAAAATATCTTTCTTAACTCTTGAGAGTATATTTTAATATTAATATAATCATGAATATTAAGCTAAGGGAGGTCTGCACTGGAATAAGGAAGGTGTGCACTGGAATAAGGAAGGTGTGCACTGGGTAAGGAAGGTGTACACTGGGTAAGGAAGGTATGCACTGGGTAAGGAAGGTGTGCACTGGATAAGGAAGGTGTGTACTGGGTAAGGAAGGTGTACACTGGAATAAGGAAGGTGTGCACTGGAATAAGGAAGGTGTACACTGGGTAAGGAAGGTGTGCACTGGGAAAGGAAGGTGTGAACTGGGTAAGGAAGGTGTGAACTGGAATAAGGAAGGTGTGCACTGGAATAAGGAAGGTGTGCACTGGAATGAGGAAGGTGTGAACTGGAATGAGGAGGGTGTGTACTGGGTAAGGAAGGTATGCATTGGAATAAGGAAGGTGTTCACTGGAATAAGGAAGGTATGCATTGGAATAAGGAAGGTGTTCACTGGAATAAGGAAGGTGTGCACTGGATTAAGGAAGGTGTGCACTGGAATAAGGAAGGTGTTCACTGGAATAAGGAAGGTGTGCACTAGAATAAGGAATGTGTGCACTGGGTAAGGAAGGTATGTACTGGGTAAGGAAGGTATACACTGAATAAGGAAAGTATGCTCTGAAATAAGGAAGGTGTGCACTGGATAAAGAAGGTGTGCACTGGGTAAGGAAGGTGTGCACTGGGTAAGGAAGGTGTGAACTGGGTAAGGAAGGTGTTCACTGAAATAAGGAAGGTGTGCACTGGATAAGGAAGGTGTGCACTGGGTAAGGAAGGTGTGAACTGGGTAAGGAAGGTATGCACTGGGTAAGGAAGGTGTACACTGGGCAAGGAAGATGTGTATTGGGCTAAGGAAGGTATAGGTGTGGCAGTGGAGTAAGGAAGGTGTGCACTGGGTAAGGAACATGTGCATTGGGCTGAGGAAGGTATGCAGTGGGCTAAGAAAAGTGTGCAATGGCCTAAGGAAGGTGTTCAGGGGCAAAGGAAGGTGTGCACTGGGGTTTTTCTTGACAGGCTTCCCCTGGTTTCAGTCACAGTGACAAGTTCTGAAAGCCAGGTGGCTGGCACAGCTGGAAGCTGCTGTGATATTTGCTCCTGACAATTCAGTCTTGGTTCTCAGCAGAGCTGTGGGTGTCTCTAGAGGTCGTGTGATAGTGCTCTGCAGAGAGGCACTAATCCAATTGCACAAGAAATTGGATGATTGGGATTGGGCCTCATGTGTTTCAAGATTAGTTTATCAGACCTTGTCTTTCTAAACCAGTGAACTGTCTGTTGAGTGGAGCCTGTTTCTGGGGAGCATACAGCCAGGTCTGTGGCCCATGAGCAGTGCAGACCTGGGACAGCAGGGGCAAGACATACTCAGCTGCAGTTTTCCCTGTGGCCCCGGCCGCATCATCATTCACTAATACTTCCCTCTCCAAAGAGACGCTAGATGCCTAGATGGTAGAAATCAGGGTTTCAAAAAGTATTACCAGGACATCATAGTGTTCGTTGCATCAGTGGTGGGCACACACTCCAGTATAATTCTTTAACCACAGGAAGCACGGGGTCCCGATGTTCATACGAGGGGGAAGGACACATACGGAGAGGCCTGGCTGAACAGCCCCTAGTCGCTGCCCTGCGGTCTCTGCTCTCTGTGTCTGTACTCAGCCGTGCTGTGGTTTCACTATGAAATGTCTAGCACTAGGAAAGAGCACAAAGCACAGTAAAAAATAAATAAATAAATAAATAAATGTTAATTGTGATACAAAGAAAAATAGGAACAAGGTCAATGTCCAACTGAAAGAAAATGCTTTAAAATCGTGTCTCTTTAAAACCGTGCTTACGAACACTGTGGTAACAGGTTATGGACTAGCTTAACTGTCAAATCTTGAATTAATACACATGCACAGATATTTTAAGACAAAATAATCGCAGCCCTTTTTGAGAATTTAAAAAATCCTTTTCTTCAGACATCAGAACATTAACGCCAGCTCAGAGTTTGTGGACGAAGAGGTAAACACTAGAAGTGATAGCTTAACTGTCTTAAATTCACTTCCTCCCTCTTCCCATACCTGCAGCCCTGAACAAAGAACTGAGCAAAGAGTAGGAGACCTTGAAAGGGGAAATAGAGAAGCAAACTGCTGATTCAGCCAACATGGGCTCTGTGCTATCATACAAGTCCTCGCTGAAGTTGGTGACTGTGAGACTTTTAAAATATATATAAACATACATACATATTGGCCTCATCTGGCCTTGGTAGATATTTTACAAATGAGGAAACTGGAGTTTTAAAAGATTCCATTACTTCATGAAAGGGAAACGAATAGAAAAAAAAATCTGCATCCTACCATCATTGAGTGCAGATGACAGACTAACCCTGGTCCACACTTGTGACCTTCAGTTTTTTTAAACAGAATTCATCCACATTTCTTAGTCTGGCTACTCATCCAAAGGGGTGCATTTTAGAAAAGAATTTGGACGTGACTGAAAGAGCACAACAATAGCAGTGAGAAATGGAAGCTGACAAAAGAAAAATACATAAAAGGTACCCGAAGCACCGAGAAAGCATAGCTCTCTACTGCTTCTCAGAACTATTCCATCTCACACACACAGCCCTGGGCAGTGCTGGGTTGGCACACTGCTAGTCAGTGTCCTGTACTCCAGCACGGGCAGAAGGTAACACATGCAAAGGGAACCTGCCTGGCTACCTCCTTCCAGTTCTCAATGGATGTGGTGTATTTCTTGATTTACTTTTATAAACCTTAAAAATCCATCCCAAGATTTACAAACTGATTTCTAAATCACTGCCCCTCAGAAAAGTCAGTCCCAGATACAGTATTTGGCTTATCTGCCTACCGAAAAGCTGATGAATCGACTTAAGGACAACTCTGTTATCAGCATGCTATGGAATATTATGCTGGTACAGCTTAAAAACTGGAAGCAAAGCATCAGCTGGAGCTCTCCGTGCCACTGTGGTTTAAATCGAAGGCTGATCTTTGTATAAACATGATTTGTGTGGTTTAACTTTAGGCTGTTTTCTGTGGTCTTCCCATGTAACAGGAATGCGTCACAGGAACAGCTTCGTTTCCTGCGAAGGCTGGAAACTGTTAGCAGCAAAGTTTGGAGACACTGTGAGTGAATGCTTTGCCATATGTTAAACTAAACTTGATATGAAAAATCATATCGGTTTCCAGTTTCCCAGAACACTCAAAAAAAAAAAAAAAAAGCAGCTCCGGCTTTATAAATATCAAAAGCATCTGCCTGCACAGGAAATTCTGCTCTGTCATTTCACAAATGATCCCTACTTATACGTACAAGAGAAATCAGATCTGATGAACTAGACAGGAAATGGTGTACCGTTTTGTTTAACATTTGAAGTAGCTATCCATAGTTCCACATGGCTGGCTGGCTGTTGGGCTACCATTGCACGGGGATCTCAGCAGTGCTGCCCAGTGTGGTCC
Organism: Peromyscus nudipes; assembly: GCA_902168325.1. NCBI lineage: Eukaryota > Metazoa > Chordata > Mammalia > Rodentia > Cricetidae > Peromyscus > Peromyscus nudipes. The sequence continues at coordinate 12,837 of CABHPH010098972.1, read as the reverse complement.
TGAAGCATGTATGTTTCCAAGCTAAACTCTCCAGTGAGATATAATGTCTGTGTGAAAATGCCGCCCCCACCCCCATCTCCAACTCAAGAAGACTCATGAGCGTTTGTGAAATGTTTGGCAGTTTCACCCTAATGCTTTATTTCTTACTGACGTTCTGAGCCTCCAAAGAATTGCCCTAGGGTCAGTCACCCGGATCCAAATGCCCTTCCCTTAATTATCAGTAACACTTTGTGAGGGATGTCCTTTGTTTGTTTGCTGAGACATGATCTTACCGTGTATCCCTGACTGGTCTGGAACTCCATATGTAAATCAAGCCAGCCTTGAACTCAGAACCCACAGAGAACAGTTGGCCGTGCCTCGTGTACTGGGATTAAAGTCCTGTGCTGCCACACCTGGCTGTTTGTAGCCCTTTTAAGAATATTTCTGAGACATCTCGCGGCCCGCTTCCCCAAAGGGACATGCCACTTTGCAGCGCCTTGTACTCTGACGCAGCTTCCTCTTCTGAAAGCCACACTGTCTCGTGGCTCTCCTAAGATCAACAGACACATACAACCAGGGCGCTGTCAATCATCAGTCTGCGCGGCCTTCACGCCATCTGTCCGCAGTCCCTGTCTCGGCGTCGGACACATACAACCAGGGCGCTGTCAATCATCAGTCTGCGCGGCCTTCACGCCATCTGTTCGCAGTCCCTGTCTCAGCGTCGGCAGCACTTGCTCTCTTGACTACAAACTCTTGTCATCAATACGATGTTTGTCCTTCACCTCATTGCCTGCTTTCTAGCACCGCAGACGTCACTAAGACTGTTTCGGGCAAACTCTTGGCCTGTTCCATGCAGTAGCTGTTGCTGCAATGATTCCCTACTAAAGTCCTTTAACTGCGAAGCCATCCTGGTTTTGCTCTCTCTTCCTCATCTCATTCAGTTTCCTTATTTGGTAAACTGAGTCTCTCCTTGTCCTCCGTCACTTATTCCCATCCCTCTAGTCAGGTTAATATCACATACTCAGGATTCTTATTCATACATCTCCAGCGGTCTCTTCATTTACAACCCTCTGTATGTCAAAGGTTGCTATACCCTAATGCTTCTTTCTTTAGAAAGACACTCTCCTCCATCCAATCTCAGAAGCATTAAAATGGCTCTCCCAGATTTGAAAAAATACATCTCTTCCTTCTTCCCTCAGAAACTAGAGACAGAAACTATCTTCCCTCCGTAACAGAACTGAAACTAAAACTGTATCCATCTGTATGGCATTGATAACACTCAATGTGTCCTGTGTCCTCATTTTCCTGGGGATAGGCATAATCAAAGTATTCTCTCAGCCTGGCATATATAGGAAAAGGACTTGACATCTAGTAGAACAAGCAATTCTATCTTGAATTAAATGGCCTCTGGAGAAAAAGAAAGACTCGCTATAAATGTGTACTTTCAGCATTGAGAAAATACAAATATACATCTTTATGTTTGATTAGGTCTAGTAAAATATCATCAAGAAGGTTCAAACTAAGGTGGGCATAGTGGTGTATTCCTTTAATCCTAGCACTACAGAGGCAAGGGCAGGAAGATCTCTGTGAATTTGAGGTCAGCCTGGTCTACATAGTGAGTTCCAGGACAACCAGGGCTACGTAGAGAGACCCTTTTTCCAAAAAGGAAGGAAGGAAGGAAGGAAGGAAGGAAGGAAGGAAGGAAGGAAGGAAGGAAGGAAGGAAGGAAGGGGAAAGGAAGGGAGAAAAGAAAAGGAAAGGAAAGCAAGTTCAAACACTGTTTTTTACTAGTGTTTTTGGGAAAATAAAATTTTTTCATTCATTATGTCCTGATCACAGTTACCCCTCCTTCCTCTCCTCCCAGATCCTCTCCACCCATCCAACTCCACACCTCCTTTCTCTCTCTTTTTAGAAAACAAACAGGCAAAAAAACCCACATATAAGCAGAAAAGAAAAAGAAAAAAGCATGAGAAACATACATATGCAGACACACACACACACACACAGAACCCATAAAAATAAAAAATAAAAAGACATAATATACAAGCAAAATAAAAATAAGTTAACAATTGCATAAGAAAACAAGGCAGTAGTGGCACAGACTTGTAACTCCTGCATTCGGGAGGCAGAGGCAGGTGAACCTCTACGAGTTCAAGGCCAGCCCAGCCTGGTCTATAAAGTGAGTTCCAGGACAGCCAAAGCTGTTACACAGAGAAACCCAGTCTTAAAAAATAAATAAACAAACAAAAAAATTAAAAACATTTTTAAAAATTGCCCAAGCAAAGCATCATGGGAAAAAAACATCAAAAATACCATTGAGATTGTTTTGTGTTGGCAATCTACTGCCAGGCATGAGACCTCCCTTAAGTGTGGTTGATGTATCCAGTAAGACTCCATTATGGAAAACTGATTTTTTTTTTTCTTTGCAAGTGGCTAACCATTAGAGATAGCTTCTGGATTAGGGATGAGGGCACATGTCCAGTTGCCCTCTTAGCGCTTGGACTCCATCTGGCTTTTACATGTACAGACTCTGTACATGCTGCCATGGTCTCTCTGTGAGTTCATATGAGCATCTGTCCTGTTGTGCTTTGAGGTCATTATCTCCTTGGTGTCTTCTATCCCCACCAGCTCTTGTGGTCTTTCCACCTTCTCTTCCACATATTTCCCTGAGCCCTGACTGAAGAGTTTGATGAAGACATCCCATTTAGGAACAAGTGTTCCAGACTATCTCACTCTGTATACACTGTCCAGTTGCCAGTCTCTGTTAATTCCCATCTGCTACAGGAGGATGCATCTCTTGTGATGGTTGAGCAAGACGCTGATCCATGGATATAGCAGAATGTCATTTTGTTATTGTGTTCTTTTAGCAAAACAACAGTATTTGGTCTTCTCCTAGGTCCATGTCCTATCTTATCATGGGTTCTTGGCCACCCAGGTAGTGTCAGACATGGGTTCCATCTCATGGAGTGGCTATCTTAGTCGGTGGTCTATTGCTGTGAAGAGACACCATGACCACAGCAACTCTCATAATGGAAAGCATTTAATTAGGGCTTCCTAATAGTTTCAGAAGTTTAATTCATTATCAGAATAGCAGGAAGCATGGTGGGAAGCATGTCAGGACTCAGGCAGACATCATGCTGGAGAAGGAGCTTAGAGGTCTACATCTGGATCCATAGGCAGCAGGAAGAGAGAGAGACCCTGGGCCTGGCTCAAGTGTTTGAAACCCCAAAGCCCAATTCCAGTGACACACTTCCTCCAACAAGGCCACACCTAATCCTTGTCAAGTAGTGCCACTTCCTACTGACCAAGCATTCATATATGAGCCTATGGGGGGCATTCCCATTCAAACCACCACAATGGGCTTTCAATCCATTCAGATAGTGGTTGGTTACTCCCACAACTTTTGTGCCACTATTGCGCCAACACATCATGCAGACAGGCCACCAATGTAAATTTGTAGCTGGGTTGGTGTTTACCTTTCTCTGGTAGCATGCAGAGTACCTCCCAGTACCATGAACACTAGTCAATAGGAGTTAAAGCTCCAGTTAGGCACCAGCTCAACTTCCCTGTGTTCAGTGAGATATATAGGTTGTTTTCTTTTCAAAATTCAGATTCAGATTCAGATGGCCAAACGTTGGGCTGAACTTGGAGAGTCCTGCTGAGAAGAGGGAGAAGGGATTTTAGGAGCCAGGGGGGTCAGATACATTGCAGAAAAACCCATAGAAAGGGTTAGCCTGGCTCATGGGAACTCACAGAATCTGAACCAACAACCAGGGACTGACCTAGGCCCTCTGCATATATGTGACAGCTTGTTCCATTTGTGGGACTCCTGGGAATAGGAGCTGGATCTGTCCCTGTTGCTATGGCTGACTCTTGGGAACCCATTCCTCATGCTGGATTGCCTTGCCCAGCCTGAATACGGCGGAGGTGCTTGGTCTTATGGAAGCTTGATATGCCATGCTTTGCTGATGCCCATGGAAATCCTGCCCCTTTCTGAGTGAATATGGAGGAGTGGTGGATTGGGGTGGAGAGCAGAGGGAAGGTTGCGGGGGGTAGGAGGAGAGGAGAAAGGAGAGGCTGTGGTTGGGATATAAAATAAATTAATTAAATAAAAAAAGTTGAGTTTTAAATAATCAGAAACATAGTGAGCACAGCAAAAGAAGCATAGTGAAAGAACAGCCTAGCGGAGGAAGAAAACCTTTGCCAGTATATATCTGATGGGGAATTAATTGCTAGAATAAAGAACTCAATCAATTAAAAAACCAGACTCTAAAATCATCCAGTCAGTAAATAGGCCAATGCATAGACAGTTCTCAAAAGTATAATTGCTAGTGGTCAATCAATATAGGGAAAAAAACAATGTTGAACATCCTTAGACATCAGAGAAATGCTAGTAAACACCTGCTTTGTGAGCCCCTCACCCTGGTCAAAAGGGCTGTCATCAAGAAAACAAGCAAAAACTGCTGCCTAGTGGGAATACAAACCAGTCACTATAGAACTAGTGTGGAGGTTCCTCACAAAACTGAAAATGGAATTCAACTATTGCATTCAGAATTAAATGTTATTTGTATGCTCATTAAAAATAATAGTAAGTAAATGAAGCAGAAACTAATCAGGGTAGTACTTTTTAATTCACAAAATGAATGAACAAGTTTATGTTGTTTTCCCCATCCAGGCAGGATCCAGCCCTGTGAGCTAGTGTGCTAACTGAAGCCTCCCAACAGTGAGTTCAGTCTTTGTGGTTGCTCAAATTCAGTTTCTTCACATATGAACCAAAGTCAGATTTTCATGTGGTCCATTTTTTTTTCCGTCTACCAAGTCTTTGAAGTTAAATTAGACACATTCTCAAACCTTTCATTCAATTTCCTCTCTATATTTTCATCATGTTGTGGGAGCAGTGCTCTAAAACCAAGAAGGAAAATGGTTTCCGCGGGAGAAGAAAGATGTTTGCATTGCAAAACTGAGTGACACATCTGCGGTTTGCTCCTGTCTGCGCAAGAAAGGTTTTCTTCTCATTAATCGCTTCTGATGCCATTATCAGCTGTGACTGTGTTCTTTACTCTGTCACCGTAAGGCTGAAGTGTAGCTAGAGTTTTCCTACTGGGCCCACAGTCAGGACAAATCTCTCTCACCCGCCAGTCCCACAGCCGCTCAGACCCAACCAAGTAAACACAGAGACTTATATTGTTTACAAACTGTATGGCCGTGGCAGGCTTCTTACTAACTGTCCTTATATCTTAAATTAATCCATTTCTATAAATCTATACCTTGCCACATGGCTTGTGGCTTACCGGCATCTTCACATGCTGCTTGTCATGGTGGCGGCTGGCAGTGTCTCCGGCTCAGCCTTCCACTTCCCAGAATTCTCTCCTCCTTGTCCCGCCTATACTTCTTCCTGCCTGACCACTGGCCAATCAGTGTTTTATTTATTGACCAATAAGCAACATGTTTGACATACAGACCATCCCACAGCACTGAAGCTACAAGCTCGGCTGTGTCTGTTCTCTAACTCGCTGAGGTAGTGTCTTTGAGAGTAATGAGAAACAACAGCACAAGCCGTGGACACCATGCAGACTGAACTGAACCTGAACGTCACTGGCCTAAGAGTTGGCGTGACTGATTGAAATGTAAACGTCTGTTCCCAAGCTGGAGCAGCAGCGGTGCATTCCAGGAGCATTACTTCTGATATCTAGCAGAGACATCCATTCTCCAATCAGTCGCTTATAAGCAAAGGGCTGACGTTGCAGTTCTCAATGTAGAGCCAGAAGAATTAAGCAAGTAATCGTGAAGAAGACAAAACACTTCAAGTTAAATTGCTTTAGACTACATTGACCTCATCCCTGTACCTCTGAAACCTGTCCCTAGTTGAGAGCAATTGATTTGCCCTCGTGGCTTTCTTTTAAAGCTTGTCAGATCTCAAAATAAAAATTTGAGATCTGACAAGGCCTTTCTAAGAATCATTCTGCAACTGAGTTTTCCTCTGAGATCATTAAGTGGTGAGTGTGGTACAAGGCAAGCATTGAAACGGAACTCAGTGGATTTAAACTTTGAAATCAAAGTCGCATCCGTTCGCTGCCATTGGAAGCAATAAGATGGATGAAAATGTTTTCAGCCTAAACAGGACAGCACAAGATATGGAAGACATGCCGAGTCCTCAAAACTCTCATCTCATATGCCAGCTGTATTCTTTCTCCCCTTTTACCTGCATAACCCCATAGCGAGTGACCAGAAACTTCAGTAAGCAAGAGAACAGGTCAGATCATCACCGGTTGGTGATTACTTTTTACCCCTGGGTAGTTTGCCCAGCACATCCCAGCGCTACTAAAAAGGAAGACGACATTTAATGAGGTAGACTTCGGTTCTACTCAACAAACACTAGCAGCCTATTCCATTCAATTTTTAAGTATTTCCTTAATTATTCAGTGAAGGCTATAATAATAGTCATTGATCTTGGTGAATCATATTTAGCAACAGGACCCTATAGCAATTAAAGGCAATATACTGCAATAGTTGTTAAAAGAGAGCACAAAGTACGATGGAGTGGAAACATCAAAAATGGAGTGGAAACATGAGAGGGTATACCAGGAGAAATAAGTCGCATGCATGAATGCAGGGATACATTCCCTGGAATGGAAAACAAAAGACGATAAATGAATACATGAGATGGAAAGAAGTTTGCTGGACTCTGGAAGATCAAGGGGTACAGCTTGTAGGGCTATAGAATACAGTATGGTAGCCATGTGGTACTCTACACTGAGGTGTACTGTGACTATCATAGACCACATCAGATTTGGGGGACCTAGAATTAAGGGTGCAGAACACTGCAGGTTCAGACACCTGATGTTTGTGCTTAGCTAAGGAGCCAGTGGAGCAAAGTTACTAACAGGGATTGTGACTGAATGTCTCAAAGTCAGAATCCTGCCCAAGCACAAAACTGTCTCATTACTGAAGGACCCTCAGTTGCACTCAAATAGCCAAATCAGGTTGATGGTTGTGTCATTATTGTCTCCCCATGCCCCCTCCACAGCAGGCACATCAGGACCAGATCCTAATCAGAGAACTCTTGGTCCTGGGAAAACTCACAAAGGGGGCATCATCTCACCACCCACCATGTGACACATGGAACCTGCCGGTAAACCACTCATATCAACCTGTTTCTGAGTCTGGGTTTAGAATGTAGAAGAGTAACTCCCTCACTACAGTGTCCTGAAAGTCAGCCCCTCAGCCCAAGAGGATTGTAAAAGTTAAGATTAATTGAAAGAAAAATAAATTAATAATGTAAGACATCCCAAGTAGATACTTAGATGGTCACATGTGAAATTTAGAAAGATATAGAAGAAGGGAGTAGTTTGAAATTAGTGAATCAACATGGCGTTTCCCCCTAGAGACACAGCAGGTAAAGAAAAAAGTCCAGAAGAACAGCTTAGCAGAAAAAAAAAATGCAAGTTTTTGTTTCCAAAGAGAGATCCTACCTCAAGGGAATGAGGTGGGGAGTTATAGAAAAAACTCAATGCCCTCCTCTGGTCTCCATATGCTCCTAGGTCTACATACACATTCATGTCCCTGTGAATGCTTCACATACACAAGAAGAGACTGGGCTGCCAGCAAGAGGCCTCAGCAAGTAAAAATGCTTGTTCTAAACCTGAGGAGCAAAGTTCAATCCCACTTAATTAAATAACTTTTAAGAAGCAGATGAGGAAGAGGAGAAAGAGATTGGGACCATACACTGACATGTTATTAGTAGCTGTCATTATGTTTTCCCTGAGGCTGTGCTGAAATATCTCTGTTTGGAGGGAAATCAATGGGAGAACTGCTTCCAAGTCTCAGATTGGCAGGTCAGTGAAAAAGATGATTTACAAAGCTATCAGTTGGGGGCTGGAGAGATGGCTCAGCAGTTAAGAGCACTGACTGCTTGCTCTTCCAGCGGACCTGGGCTCAATTCTCAGCACCCACATGGCAACTCACAACTGTTTGTAACTCCAAGATCTGAAGCCCTTACACAGACATACATGCTGATAAAATACAAATGCACAAAAAATAAGAATAAATTATTAAAAACAAAAGAAGAAGCTATGAGTGGATGATATGAAGGAAATCCCAAGTCACTGGCAGTGGAATCTTGCCTCGTAGAAAAGATCAGAAGATGGATGCAGAAAAATGAGGTGGCAGATCTGAGCTGGTGAGCTGCTAGAAAACTGCTATAAATGAGAAAAATGATGTTTCTTCAAACTAGCAGGAGCATCAATGACCATAATACTATAAATAGCCATTGCTTGTTGTGCAGTTGTTAAGCACAACCCAGGCTGTGCTTTGGGTTTCTTTATCACTGTAATGGCAACCCTAAGGTCAGTGTTACTGTTAACTCATGTCATTTGTTCTAGATAAAAACCTGGGAATTGAAAACTTTAAAGATCTCAGAGCCAGAAGGTATTAGAGCCTACTTTCTTAAACAGTATGTAGGACAAAGCTAAAGACATAAAGATATTCTTTATCAGCAAAGCGAACAGAGAGAAGTGGCCAGGAAGAAAACTGCTGGAGAGGAACATGCCACAGTTGGGTGAGAGGAAGAAATGGGAAGTGTCAAGTTAGAGGAGACAAGAATAAATCCTTAACGGGACTAACAATTTTGTTTTTGTTTGGTTTGTGTTGGGAAATATTATTTTAAGGTGTGTTGCTTTTGTTTGTGTTGCATTTGTTTAACTCTGTGAAACTGTGTTACTGTGTCTGTCTAAAACACCTGATGAGTTAATAAAGAACTGAGCAGCCAATAGCAAGGCAGGAGAAAGGATAGGTGGGGCTGGCAGGCTGGGAGAATAGAAGGAGAAATCTGGGAGAAAGTACATGTAGCCAGAGAAGGAGGAGGACATCAGGGGCCAGCCACCCAGCTACACAGCAAGCCACAGAGTAAGAGTAAGATTTACAGAAGTAAGAGAATGGGAAAGGCCCAGAGTCAAAATGTAGATGGGATAAGTTAAGGAAAGCTGGCAAGAAAAAAGCTAAGCTAAGGCCAAGCATTTCTAATTAAGAATAAGCCTCCATGTGTGATTTATTTGGGAGCTGGATGGCGCCCCCCCCAAAAAAACCCAAACAACAGGTTTGCATTTTTATTTCAGTTTTTTTATATTCTATAATATTTTAGCAGCTCTTGATTTGGTGGTCTTTCATATGATTTCAAGACCGACCATTTAGTATTGGATAACCAGTTGAGGGGACTCTTCCCTGGAAGACTGCTTCTCTCACTTTCAGCATTTCTTACTTGCCTGTAGTTCTTTGTCTAGAGGGGGAACCATGAGAGTCCCTCTTTCCATGTTAGCATATCTGTTGAGGTGTTGATGTCATCCTTGTTTAGGTCTTACGTAGGTAGCCATGGTGTTGAGACATCATGGTTTAGCCTCCCTGACATTTCTAGAAGACACAGTCTCACAGCAGACAGCCTGTTCCTTAGGTTTCTACAACCTCTGGTTCCTACAGCCTTTCCACTCCCTCTTCTGCAATGATCCCTGAGCCTTGGGTTTAAGAGGTGTGTTGTAAATGTATGGGTTGGGACTGGGGACCACATGCTCACTTGTTCTCTGCTTTTTGATCAATTGTGGTTTTCTGGAATAATCTCCATCTGTTGCAAAAAGAAATTTCTTTGATGGGGGAGGTGAGAACTACGTGTCGGTATAAGGATAAATATTTAGAATGCAGTTAGGAATTGTGCTGCTTTAGTAAAGTGGTGGTTATAGGTTCTCTCCTCCAAGATCCATGACCTCACTAGACCCAGACAGTTTGCTAGATTTCCAGTACTGGGCATGATTTCCCCCATTGGTTTTTCCTGAAGTCCAATTAGAGGGTTGTTAGTTACCGTCAAGACGTGAGTGCCACTATTTCACCTTCAGGGTTATTGAGTCATGTTGACAGCTGTTGAAGTCCATAAGCACCGTAGCTAGGTCGGAATATTGGTTCCTTCACTCTCTTGGAAGCTTGAATGGCACATGTACCATGAAAGCTAGTCCTCAGGGAGGAGGCTTCCAGGTCAGTTCCAGTTAGGATTCTCTAAGTCTTTTGTCTGAAGTAAATGGTATCTTCAGCAATAGGGACTTACCTTCCCCCTCCCAAAGGCAACAGCTAACTTTCTGACCAAATGTATTCGAGTTGTGTATTTGTTCAACCCAATCCTGTTGTTTGTTGCATACATCTTTGTAACTAAACAAATAAAGAAAAATTGGGTAGGTTACTTGTTTGACAAAAGATGCACAATATCCATTTCTGGGTGGAAAGTATGATTCATTAAAAATATTTCTAAAACAAATTGATGCATTTTATATCCTGAAGAATTATACTCCCTTCTTTGCCTTCTATTTCTTTAAGAGCACAAAACAAATTTTAGGCTGGATTCCAAAATCTAAAAGGGTCAAGAGGTGACATGCCTCTCTTTGCTTACATTGCACTCTGTATTATGTTAGGTTGGCGTACAAAAATAGAGTTGGAAATCTAGGAGATGTGCTGTGCTCACAGACTACGAAGATTTTTCTCTTACGAGGTATCCTTGTTGATGGTGGTTTTGTTTGGTTTTGTTTTGTTTCTGTCAGCTTAATACAAGCTGGAAAGAACCATTAAGAAAAATGTCTCTATCAGATTGCCTGTAGACAAGTTGGGGGGCATTTTCTTGATCAACAGTTGATGTGGGAAAGCCCAGTTCACTGCAGCTGGTGCCACCCCTAGAACGGTGGTCCAGGGGTATGTAAGAAAGCCAGGGGAGGCAGACAAATAATCCCTCATGCCTTCTGCTTCATTCTTGCCTTGAGCTCCTGCTCTGACTCCCCTCAGTGATGGGACGTGACCTGAGAGTTATAAGGTGAAGTAAACTCTTTTGTCCCTAATTTACTTTTGGTCATGGTGTTTTCTCACAGAAATAAAAAACCTAACTAAGAGAGGAGATAAGTGAAATACTTTATAAATATTGCCTCAGTCCTTACAAATGAGCTTCAGTTTCAGCCAAGCAACATCATTTACTAGCTGGTAACTCATTTTGGATAGCCTGCTTTCGGTAGTTGTGCAAGTAAAAAGGTAGGTACCCTGCTCCATCACAGTACAAACTGTTGTCCGGTGACTGAGTAGTGAACTCAGCTGCGCTAGTGTGTGAGTCCTAATACACTCATATTACATATACATAAGCGAGAAATACAGATGTACTACAGCATCTGTATTTCTCACTTTCTATCTGATGCAGACACTGTTCAGGGAGGTATGACATGTAACTAGGTCTTTCATAAAAACAAAGCAAAAAATATAACTAGCAACTAACTGGGTTAAAATACATCTTTAATTAGTGTACTTACAAGCAGACCTGAGTTTAATAACCAGAAGCACATACAGGAAGCCTGGCCATGGGGGTACATGCTTGTACTCCCAGTGCTGGGAAGGCAGAGACCCAGGGCTCACTAGCTAACTCGCTTCTCTATTAGGAGAATTCCAGTCAGGTAAAAGACTATGCCTCAAAGGGAGGTGAGAGGAGGTTAGGCAGCATCTGAGGAATAATACATACGGTTGGCCTCTGACCTCCACTTGTACACATGAATCTGTGTGCACACACACAAAGCGGGGGTAGGGGTAACCCGAATCATAATAGAAGGGGTAGCTAGAATCATAATAGGCAGCCAGCTGTACATGACTGTAATGTTAACACCCTGAGGGACTGTGAGGTTGGAGCCAGCCAGTGGGACCCTGACTCAACAAGAGAGAGAATTGCCACAGACTTGATGCTATTTAAGAAAAGTAACCAGAAGGATAATTTTTTAAAGCTTCGGTTTTCAGAGTCAAAAATAATAAAAATGATATGACACATCAGAGAATTGTATCTGCATTGACAAGCTGGTGACTACTTAAAAGTCACCTTCCAAGTGTCTTGAAACTTCTAAGATCTGTTCAGGAAGAAGGGCTAGAACACAACTGAATAATCATGTTGAGAACTGTAGCTTTTCACAGGAATGCCTGGAGACTCTGCCCCATGAAATAAAGAATAGTGATGCTCCATCTTAAGTTGTACAGACCGCGTTTCCACATATCATGTCAGACATCAGTGCGACTTGTTCTTAGATCTTGATTGAAATCCTTATACAGACCATTTAATTAAAAAAATTAAGTCTAATGTTGGCTGATCATACTGCCCTCTAGTGTTAAAATAACCTATGTTTATGCCAAAGTTCATTTGCCTTTTTCAGATCAGTATTTTCATGACCCATTTGTCTAACTATGGAAATGACCGACTGGGATTATATACATTTGTGAATCTAGCCAACTTTGTGCAGACCTGGACCAACCTGCGTCTTCAGACCTTGCCTCCGGCTCAGCTGGCTCACAAGTATTTTGAGCTCTTTCCTGATCAGAAAGACCCTCTCTGGCAGGTAAAATCAGATCAGTAACTGGTATAAATAATTAATCCCACAAATGGTTTGTTGTTGTGTGAAGTTATCCAAATGCAAGAATTCAGAGTAAAAGTAAAACTGTGCATTTGGGAAACATTGAGATTTGAGAAACCACTTCCTACTGAATTGTAGGCCTATATTATTGCTGACCATTGAGCCACATTTTCTGTTCCTTTTCCCATTAGAAAGTGCAGCGTATTGAGTATTCAATTCTGTAGGTGATGATGTTTTCAGTCAGGTGTGAGAAATCAATTTTCAGACTGTCATAAGTTGAAAACAGAAAAATGGTGAACAAGTTGTGTGTGGGGTAGTTGGCCCACTGTTCAGTCTTACACACACACATGCACACACACTCACTCTACTTGCACATGCCACACATACCACACACACATGCCACACGCACACATGGCACACACACACACACACACACACACACACACACACACAC
>CABHPH010098971.1:0-41273 GCA_902168325.1 Peromyscus nudipes | reverse complement strand
GCGCGCTCCCTGAGCACAGAGCTCTTCAAGCTCAAGAATGCCTATGAGGAGTCATTGGAGCACCTGGAGACCTTTAAGAGGGAGAACAAGAACCTTCAGGGTGTGTGAGCCGAGGGGCGGGGAAGGGCCACAGGGAAAGGTGGACCAAGTGGGATCAGGCAGCACTTGAATACTGATCTTTCTGGTCCTCTGATCCTCAGAGGAGATCTCAGACCTGACTGAACAGCTGGGAGAAGGGGGGAAAAATGTGCACGAGCTGGAGAAGATTCGCAAGCAGCTGGAGGTGGAGAAACTGGAGCTGCAGTCGGCCCTGGAGGAGGCTGAGGTGAGGGTTTGACTCTCCCTGCACTCTTCAGTCTGCCCTACCTTACAGGAGTCACCCTGACCCAAAGACAAAAATCTATTGGCTCCCGTTCTTAGTAGAAGATCATGTACCCAGTAACCATGACTGCCTCCAAAGCTAAGGTTTTCACACTGGACAATGCCACGGTCCGGTTTCAGGGCAGAAGGCTTGTTTCCCAGTTGGAATCTGGACGTCATAACAACAGCTCACACAGCTGGGAAGGAACATAGGCTTCAGGGTCAAACGACCTGGGTTTGAACCCCGGCGTGAGACCGTCCGGGTGCCTTGCTGTCCTCGTCTGTGAGGTGGAATTAATAATACACCTCATAAGATTGTGCGCATGATTGTTATTATGAAGGTGAAGCGAGATAGCACAGTCAAGAACTTGTTAAATATTAGCCGCTGTTACTGTGCATTGCTAAGAAGCTGCGACAGCCCCAGACTGGGGCTACAGAAACATAAACCTTTTCTATGATTTTTTTTTTTCTTGGTGGGTCAGGAACTCCTGCTGTGTTAGTCCCAAAAGTCTGGTGACTGAGAAGTCAAATTCTTTCCTTTTCAGAGGAAGAAGGTCCAAGAGTCAGGAGGCCCTAGGCGTCCAGTACTTCCTCTCCCACAGCAGTCTGGGTACAGGGCCTATCACCACAGCTCCTTTCTTGGCCACAGCCTGGTTAAAGTCTGTCGTCCTCTCATCCCCGACATCCCACCTAATTCAGCCCTGATTACCCACCTTTGACTCCTCCCCCCTTGCCAGGCCTCCCTGGAGCATGAGGAGGGCAAGATCCTCCGCGCCCAGCTGGAGTTCAACCAGATCAAGGCAGAGATCGAAAGGAAGCTGGCAGAGAAGGATGAGGAGATGGAGCAGGCCAAGCGCAACCACCTGCGGGTGGTGGACTCCCTGCAGACCTCCCTGGATGCAGAGACGCGCAGCCGCAATGAGGCCCTGCGGGTGAAGAAGAAGATGGAGGGCGACCTCAATGAGATGGAGATCCAGCTCAGTCAGGCCAATAGAATAGCCTCAGAGGCCCAGAAGCACCTGAAGAATTCCCAAGCCCACTTGAAGGTAACAGGAGCCGGGGGTCTCAGAGGTGGTGAGTACAAGTGTCCAGAAAGATGCTAAAGGTCTAGGACCATATCATTCTGACCCAATCTTGTCCAATCTTGGAAGCTAAGCAGGGCTGGGCTTGTTTCACACTTGAATGAGAGATAGTAAAGGACAAGGAATCACAAATATGAGAAAGTAGGAGCCGCATACCTCCTGGATTTGTAGGTGTGAGGAACAGTGCGCTCTGGACCAGTCTAGCCTAGGACTAGAGAATAATGAGATAGGTACTTATCTTTCTGTTAACAAGAGGTTATTGGATGCGGTGGGGTGGGGTGTGCCAGACCCCAAATGGGAGGTTCTGATGGCATGAAGTCTAGGCCCTTTCCCTTCACACTTTCTCCATAGGACACACAGCTCCAGCTGGATGATGCCCTCCACGCCAATGACGACCTGAAGGAGAACATCGCCATCGTGGAGCGGCGCAACACCCTGCTGCAGGCGGAGCTGGAGGAGCTGCGCGCTGTGGTGGAGCAGACAGAGCGGTCCAGGAAGCTGGCAGAGCAGGAGCTGATTGAGACCAGTGAGCGGGTGCAGCTGCTGCACTCCCAGGTGACAGAGCTAGGGACCCTGTGCAGAAACCCACTGGGTGTCGGAGGCCAGGATAATTTTAGAGCAAGTCAAGCAGGATTGCAAAGTATCTCACTTCTTGGGGTCAACTCTCGTCTTTTAGTAGCAGCTAGGAGAACTAGTATCTTGAAGAGGAATAGACTCAGAAACAAAGTACGTTGTGACTGAGCGGTGATGCCTGTGAGTCACAAATCTGGAGGCCATGGATTCCATTTTGTCACCTGATGTTCTTGATCAAGAAGGCAGCCTCCAGCTTGATTTGTAAAGACAGGAGCTCAGGATTTTTGTTTGTTTGTTTGTTTGTTTTTGTTTTTTGGTTTTTTTCGAGACAGGGTTTCCCTGTGTAGTTTTGGTGCCTGTCCTGGAACTCACTCTGTAGCCCAGGCTGGCCTCAAACTCACAGAGATCCACCTGCCTCTGGCTGCCAAGTGCTGGGATTAAAGGCATGGGCCACCACCGCCTGGTGAGCTAGGGAATTTGAAGATGTGTAGCTGGGGCTGGAGAGATGGCTCAGCAGTCAAGTGTGTTTACTGCTCTTTTGCAGGACCCAAATTTGGTCCCCAGCACCCAAGTCAGGTGGCTAACAATGTCCTATAACTCCGACTCCAGAAGACCTGATGTTTTTTGGCCTCTGTGGGCACCTGTACTCACATGTGTATATTCACACATGCACACACATATACCCAGATTAAAAAAAACATTTTTAAGAACCATAACTCATCTTCCTACCAGGCAAACTGTGGGGAGGACACCACTTTATACACTCCCATTGTGTCTGGTTCTACTCGAAATGAGTGTGCCAAACTATTGCAGGGTCTTGTGGGTGTGATTTTTGTTCCATAATTCAGCATATGTGTAAATGACACCATCCACTGACTGTGTCCTCTTCTTCAGCCAGGTACACTTTTCTCTAACTATAATCATTTCTAGTTATTTTTCCTTAAAATCTTTCCATTTCCCCGGGAACACTGCCCTGTCCTGATACACAAACGTATTACTAAAACACTCAAGGGTGAAACTCCAGACCTTGGGCTGTTTGGAGCCTTCCTTCAGAGCTGAGTAATTTTCTGGACCATATCCATTCCCATAGGGAAAGGAAAAGTAAGGAATATCCTGAAAGCTAGGCTTGTTTAATTTTTATTTGTGCAGTATATATGTGTTCATGTGTGCACGTGTGTAGAGGCTGGAGGTCAACAATGGGCATCTTCCTCTATGGTTCTCCATCTTATCTTTTGAGATAAGGGAGAGCTGGATGCTCACCAACTGGCTGGATGGGATGACGAGCTTCATCTGTCTCTAAGCTCCCCACACTGGGCTTACAGATGTGCGCCACTGCCACGCCAGCTTCCACATGACTTCAGGTCCTCATGCTTGTGTGGCAGGTGCTTCACTGAGACACCTCCCCAGCCTTAGGCGGCTGCTGCTGCTGCTCCCTCTTCTTCAGCTTCTGCTTCTTCTTTTCAATGACTCCTTCTAATTTTCACTGAACAAAAATATGGAACCAAGCAATAAAGTATGTAGAGACTCATAGAGGTTTCCTAGTGAGAACTTACTCAGGGTCCAAGGTGTTTGCTTTACCCAGCAGGGCTGCATAAGAAGATGATTTGACCACGGACGGGGGTACCAGGTGTTTGGAAGGGTTTGCACTTGGCTGTGCAGTGTGCTTTGATCTAGCAAAGGGGAGGTCTCTTGCCCTGCCCCTTGGCATTGTTATAAAAAGCCGGTTTGAAGAGGCAGAAGGGACCATTGGATTTTGATCTAGTTCCTCCTGAAGCTATCCTGTGTTTCTGTCTTTCTTCTCTCCGCCATCTATAAGTTTCTTATTCCTCTCTCCTCCTCATAGGAACCCTTTAAATGGTGGGAGCTGGCCTCCCACAAACGTGTGTATTTGATACTTTTCTCTATTCATATCTAGAACACCAGCCTCATCAACCAGAAGAAGAAGATGGACACAGACCTGTCCCAGCTCCAGACTGAGGTGGAAGAGGCAGTGCAGGAGTGTAGAAACGCAGAGGAGAAGGCCAAGAAGGCCATCACAGATGTGAGTCCCCTACCCTGCCTACCCACTCCAGGCCAGCATCTCCCTAGCCTGCACAGTGAGCCCACGAGGACCTGAGCAGACCACGTGCCCTCCTCTCCCATGCACAGGCCGCCATGATGGCAGAGGAGCTGAAGAAGGAGCAGGACACCAGCGCCCACCTGGAGCGCATGAAGAAGAACATGGAGCAGACCATCAAGGACCTGCAGCACCGGCTGGATGAAGCAGAGCAGATCGCCCTCAAGGGCGGCAAGAAGCAGCTGCAGAAGCTGGAGGCCCGGGTTCGGGAGCTGGAGAATGAACTGGAGGCTGAGCAGAAGCGCAATGCCGAGTCTGTGAAGGGCATGAGGAAGAGTGAGCGCCGCATCAAGGAGCTCACCTACCAGGTTCATTTACTGGCCCACCTCTGAGCTCAAACAGGGCCCTGCTGCGCTGGGCCATCACTCATTAATGCCAGGCACCATTTCTCACCAGCACCTTTAGATGCTCTCTACAGTTTCTCTGACAGGTTCTGGAGGCAGTTCAGCTTGAGCCCAGGGGTTTTTGCAGGAAATGGAGACCCCCTACTTCCCCAAAACTGTCTCACTCCACGTTTCCCCAGGTTCTTTAGTATTTCAAAGTGCCACAATGAAAGCTTCCGACTAGTCCAAAGAGTCCCTCCTCCCTCTGCCAGCCAGACACAAAGAGACGCCATATGGCACTTTAGGAACAAGAGTCAGTTCACGGGAAAAAACAACAGAGATCTTCTGTGGAACTACGAGGAGAACCAAGGGAAGCTAAGGCCTTAGAGCAGCACCTCAGAGTGTCTGAACTCCATCTGCATAGCTGAGGTTGACCATTGACCTGCTAGTCTCAATTTCTGGGAAGAGAATGCTAAGGAGATGGGTAAATTGGTCCATTTAAGAAGGGGATACAAGAGGCACAGGGTAAAGACTGACTACCTATTGTGGACAAAAGTGTGGTGGCATCCTAGAACATCAAATGACATGGAGACAGGAATGACCAAGGGTCACTGGAGCCGCTGACCTTGCTGCCCAAATTCTGGCTCTGGGAATGTGCTGGAATAACGGGCTGTGTTAATTAGGATAATCTAGACAATGATAACCCTAGCTTTTCCTTTGCTTTCTTTACTGTTCCTCTGCTGGTCACCTTAGAACCACTGGCCGAAAGTGCCCATGTTGCTGCAAGGGGAACTCTGTTCACCAGATAGAGGCCGGATAGACCCTAACGCTCCATATGACCACATGAAGAAGTTCCCTGTAACTCTGAGAACCTCCCCTCACAGCACCCCAACACTCATTAATTTGTGGGTCCCCGACTAAAATTCCCTTTGACCTACAAAGAGAGACCACACCCCCTTGACAGCCACTGGAGGGAGGAAGCAGCTGAGGCCTGGGGAGAAGACTAGGCTGAGGGAGGAAGAAATGATGATTGCATTTGCTCCTCTCCCCCCAAACTGGCTTTTCCTTCCCACCCACCTCCAGACAGAGGAGGACAAGAAGAACCTGCTGAGGCTGCAGGACCTGGTGGACAAGCTGCAGCTGAAGGTGAAGGCCTACAAGCGCCAGGCTGAGGAGGCGGTGAGTTGATAGTTTTCTCTCCCTCATTTATCAACACACCTACTAGTGAGAGCCAGTGAGTAGCTGCCACGGTGGGGCCCAGACAAGGGTCTGCTCTAACCTACAGCTCAGACATGTGTTCTGCATGTCTAGTATAATCAGAGCTGTATTTAGTACCCCAGGTTCAAAAAAACCAGTGCTGTGTGTGTCCTGCCTGCGTCTGCCCACTAGCTGCTTACAGTCCACATATGTAAGACCAAGTGAGGGAGTAAAGACAGCGCAGAGGACAGGAAAGGGCCAAGAGTTGGAACTGGGGCTGAAAGGGAACCTAACTAGACACAAAGCAAAAGAGAAGAGATCTGGGCAGACCGTGGCCACCCTCCTCTGGGGCCACCAAAATTCCCACCTCAGATGGACAGCTGGTAGAAAGAATGGAGGGAACAGGGAGAATCAGGTATTTGTGTTTATTGTGGGCTAGCAACAGCAAGGTTCTTCAGGCCGCATCATTCCTCATCGTGCATTTTCTGCTGAGAAAGGAATAAGAGGCGTGAGGGCAATGGGCAAAGTGGTCTGAGGAGGAATCCCTAGAGCTTTCAGTGGCTTTAGGAAGACGCCCTTGGAAAGGGGGGCATTTAAACCTCGGGGATCTTGAAGTCTCATGATAGGGATGCTGGTTGTTTGGAATACAGATCTAGGGCTGTGGGTGTGGTGTGGATGAGCACAGCTGTGCAGAAAACTCCCAGCTCTACACGCATCTGTCTGAGGCACAACCGGAATAGATGCCGTGAATCTGGATTCCGAGGGGGTATGCCAGGCAGCATGGGTTCATTCCAGGCAGTGGGTGGCCATGAAGGATTTTAAGCACTGAACAAGTTTGAGGAGGGTACCAAGCAGGGCATCCCTGGGAGGGCTGCTGCAGGGAGTGTGTGAGGGGTGGCTCAGGGACAGGGACCATGAGAATCTGGGAGTCCATGGTTCTTCTCACCCCATCCTCCCATCCCCTTTATCCGCTCATAGGAGGAGCAGGCCAACACCAACCTGTCCAAGTTCCGCAAGGTGCAGCATGAACTGGATGAGGCAGAGGAGAGGGCGGACATCGCCGAGTCCCAGGTCAACAAGCTGCGGGCCAAGAGCCGTGACATTGGTGCCAAGGTGGGTCCCACCCCTGAAATTGCTAGTCATGCTCTCACCAGGATGTCCCTGCATGCATGATGTTCTGAACAGCTATGTGTATATGTGATATACATCTAGACATGGAGAATAGGCAATATGCACAACCTGAGGGTCTCACAGACACCTAAGCCTGAGAATCCACTCTCCCACTCACAGCAGCCCTAGATCTGTATTCCAAACAACCAGCATCCCTATCATGAGACTTCAAGATCCCCGAGGTTTAAATGCCCCCCTTTCCAAGGGCGTCTTCCTAAAGCCACTGAAAGCTCTAGGGATTCCTCCTCAGACCACTTTGCCCATTGCCCTCACGCCTCTTATTCCTTTCTCAGCAGAAAATGCACGATGAGGAATGATGCGGCCTGAAGAACCTTGCTGTTGCTAGCCCACAATAAACACAAATACCTGATTCTCCCTGTTCCCTCCATTCTTTCTACCAGCTGTCCATCTGAGGTGGGAATTTTGGTGGCCCCAGAGGAGGGTGGCCACGGCCTCAGTGTCAGAGCTGTGGGATCAAAAGCACCCCATATCTGTGGAGGAAGAGACCATGGGAGAAGTGAGGTGCCCCGTCCCAGGCAGCACAGCTGTGGTCCCAGCTCTGCGCTGTCAATTGCACAAGTAAAGAAACGGAAAAATTTCAAAAGTGGGAGAAATGAAAGCCGGGTGCGATGACCCAAGCCTATAGTCTCAGCAGGCCACAGGAGGTGGAAGCAAGAGGCAGCCTCAGCTAGAAAGCAAGTTCAAAGCCAGCCTGGGCACTGTGAGACCTTACCTCAAAAGCAACAAAACAACAACCCCCTCAAAGGATAGGGAGAACAAGCACTGAACAGGCAAGCCGACTCCAGACACAGGGGCATGGAAGTTTGGTGCGCGGGTGGACGCCGTCCTCAGCCACTCCACCCCTGAGCTGGCAAAAATTAGAGTTGTTCTGGGCCGTGTGTTCTTTCTAAAATGAACTTCCCACTGATGCCAAGAGGGTCTCTGCACTGCTGTGGATGGAAGCGTGGGAAACTGCTGTGTGATACTCGGGAAACAGCTGAGGCCCCGCTCTACTCGGCTCCTTAGACGGAGCCCACAGAGCGAATCTTCCCACCCCCAATATCAGTCCTAGCCTCTGTGAATCAGGCCTCACCATGAAGACATTCCAGGATTTAAGTACCAGACAATGCTGAGCCCAAATCAGTGTGGGGTATGGACCAAACAGAGACAGTCCTCGCTTTGTATTCCCTCACACAGACGTACATAGGTGCATGTACAGACCCACAGCTGGGTATGAGTCCAATGGCCCCATCCCCAGCTTCTTGGCAGACTAGACACACAGCTGCTTGGGGGAGGGAGCTGAGATCTGCTGGAATGCAAACCCATGCCCTCTTTTGGGAATTTGGGCAAGGTTCTCCAGACCCCTTTCCCATCTTTTCACCCATGCTCTTCCCTGCTTCCCTAGCCCAGCCTTTCCATCTCCTCTGAGACTATGCCCACCCTACCTCCATCTTCCTGACCATGGTGGTCAGCTAGACTCGGGTCCAGACTGTGCAGAAAGCCTGAGAACCAGGAGTAGAACCCAGGGAAACCCAAAGTCCAGTTGGCTCCTTCCCTGGAGCAGCTGCCCGGCCTGACGAGGTACCAGAACACAAAGATAGGAAGACAGGAAACAGGAGGCAGGGGAAATCTACTCAAGAGATAGTCATCAGAGGGAAACATGGCACAGGACACAGGCAGGGCTTGAGGCCACAGCCCACGCTAAAAGGCCCATCCTAGAGGGGAAAGGCATTTCAGGAGAACAAAGCATTGAAGAGAGTGGACGAGAAGTCAGCTGGAATGGAACCATTTATATGGAACATGACCGGTTCCTCCAGCCGGGCAGAGAAATACTGTCTATACTGTCTATACTCAAACTCCTTTCCAAGCCATTTGCCCTTTCAGGCCCAACTGTTAGCTCTAAATCTCTGGTGTCAAGCATAGGCTCTGCAGACAGGAAACACTCAGGAAATGTGTTCCTAGGAAGTGGCAAGCTGGGAAAGTGGGTCCGCTGGCGAAGGGATGGGCCCGTTTTCAGAGCTTCAAAAGAACTCAAAACAGTATCAGAGACAGTTCTGTGTCAATGTCAAGATGTTCTAGACCCAGCTCTGCTACAAATAAGGAGGTCACTTCCCCCTAACCTAAGCTCCAGTTTTCTCTTATACAGAACGAGGGCATGTGACCAGCTCATAGCTAAGAGCTTTTCTTTCAGGTGCTGGTATTTTAGGAATTTCTCCTAAGACCTTTGGCAGTTCTCTTCCCTATGGTCTGCCCGCCCAGCCCTCACCATACCACAAGGGGGAGCTCTACACAAGCCCCAGAGAAGGACCTTAGTCCATGCCTAACGGGTGTGCTGGGCTGTAACCATCAGGAAAACCTAGACATCCCACTCCCGAGCAGCCCGGCACATGGCATTTTGGCACGTTCCTCTGATGTATCAGGCTGAGGTAGAAAGTTTTGCCTTTGACATATGTCTTCAACCTCTTCCATCTAACCCTACCCCACAGAGGGATCTTGGCTCTTTGGATCACTCTTACATCATGAGTAACTCTTCAGCTTCCTTACTCTGTGTAATTTTCAAGGAAGAAGAAGACCCACCACTAGGATTTGAATTTTTTAATTTGAGAATGACTCGGAGGCACAGCAACCTACCCCGACCCCCAGAATGTCACCACTTTTCACAGATCCCCTGGGACTTCTCAAGCACACATCTCTATAGACTTGGAGTAGATGATGGGCACTTGGGAGGTTTGGTGAATCCAAAGGTGACACATCCGGGCTCTGCACTTCCTGTGTCTGGTCGTGGGAACCAGGTAACCCTGGAATCATTGCTGGTCCCCTGTGGAGATGCAGCCAGGCAGGGAAACCATGCATGAGGGCAGTATCTGGGGCAGAGGTAGGGGCATCTCCTCTCTCAGGGCATAGACACTCACCCTCAGTGGTCCTGGGCATCAACTCAGTTCGGTAGATCTTGAATGCATCGTAAGCAAAGACAGAGACCAGGATGATGCCAAAAACCTGCGGGGAAGAAAGGAATGGGGGTGTCACAGCAGAGGCTGTCAACTACGGGAGTGGTGCCGGGAAGAAGTGGGGGGGGGTGAAGTATGAGCAGATGCAGGCTTTGGTTTGGACACAGGAAGTGTGTCAATACCCCGGCCACAAGTCCTGGGGGCTGGCGATCAGGGCAAGAACCAACTCACAAAAGCAGCAATGGCGGCTCCCTCCCTCGAGGTCACAGCAGCAAAGGAGACCACCAGGAAGATGATGACGGCGCTGAGGCAGCGGAGGAAGTCCTGGGGAGCCAGAGGCAATGGGGGGGTGGGGCTCATTACCTGGAGGTTTTCCATGCTAGTCAGCTCTCCCGGTCTGCTCCTCTCAGAGACTGAATTCCTGCCCAGGGATGGCCCCGAGACACGTGTGAAGTACTTTCAAGGGAGTGAGCTCATAACTACCCAGAGGATGGAAGCAGATCAAGCTAGATCAGCCAGGAGGCAGAGCCAAATGGAGCAGGCCTGAGCCAAGCCTCTGATATGTGGGAGAGCCGGGCTAGTCTGTATGTTCTTCCTGACAGGGGCACTTGGATGGGCCAAAGTTCACTTTCAAGCACAGGACACAACGTGAGTCAACGCACAGCTTGGTTGTGGAAATGAAGGGGAGCCATGAGACAACAGGAAAATTGGGCAATCAGAAGAAGGGAGAGACCAAGATGGGGTGGGAGAGGCATGCTCCTCACCAGACAAGGCCAGTTAAGCCTATTGAAGCGCTGGTGGTACTGGGTGGCATAGAGGAAGAGGAAGGCGAGGGTGATGAAGAACTCCAGCAGCGCGGCAGCCATGTAGGCGGAGATGGAGGCCGTGAAGCAAATGAAGATGATGAAGGTCAGGGCCTGTGGGACCAAGCATGGGGCACTGTCTGAGGAGACCCATGCGTAGATCAGGCCAGGGTAGTCAGGAGCCCCCTTTTCTCTTGTTAGCCAGCCTCACTGAGAAGGAGGAGTTCTCAATGAAGACAAGGAAGTGTCCCATCCCTGGTGTCAGGGACCATCAAGGACATCTCCATCCTCCCACGCCTGCTAACCCAGGAATCCCAGCAACTCCAGATGTTTGGTCAATCTGCACATCCCCCGGGGGAGTCCCCTGGAGCACAGAACACAGTGCACACACCACAGCACCTCTGCCCCACAAAGCTTTCCCTACTCTAGACTGCTAAAACTCCACTCCGATGACAAGAGCCAGAGCCTTTGATTCCATGCTGAGAGAGGCTGAGAGGCAGCAGCCTCCTGCATATAGAATGGCAGACAGGAAAGAGACCCCATATTAGCACTGTGATCTTGCTCAAGAACCAGGGAAAGCCTGAGGGTAGATGTTCATGGGGCGCAGCTGACAGATAAAGCATGACTTCAGGAACTCTACCCTTTTGGATACCTAAACTTAGACATGCCAAGGAGCAGCCCCAGGAGCTGGAGGGAGACAGACGAGCCTCTTTCTTGTCCATCCTCTTCCCCACCCCCTACCAACATCTCACTCCCTCCTCCGTATCCTGGAAAACTATCTTTCCATCTAACTTCAGTCTTGGAGCAAATGATGCGTGCTGTAACTGTCTCCAGAGAGAAGCAGCCAGAAAGCTAAGAGTTGCAGAAGGAATGCCTGGGAGTGGAAGGACAGAAACCTAGGAAGGGGCCTGTGAAATGGTAAGCATAGGAGGCCAGCACAGGAGGCCAGCACAGGAGGCCAGCACAGGAGGCCAGCACAGGCCTGCGCCAGGGAGCTGGGACGGGAAAGATGGAGGCACCAGGTTGGGGAGGCGGCTGTTACCAGCTCAGTTTCCAGCAGGATGCCTTTGAGGGAAGACAGGAAGGTCTTGTCCACACCGAAGCCCTGGAGCCCTGCGGCTGCTCCTTCCTCTGGGGGCCGCTCCCGGCGATCCCAAGCACTGAACATGTCTGTGAGGCTCACAGGGCGCAGGCTCTCCCTCACCAGACAGCCCAGGAAAGGAAACAGAAATCTGGTTGGGGAAGCAGACTGCCGGGAGAAGGCTCTTCAAGAGCCCGAAAGTGAAGCTGGGGCCTGCTGTGGGACTCTGGGAGAAGGCAGTACCTCGGGGAGGCTTGCCCAGATGGGCTCACCCAGCTGCCCAGAGTGCCTCTGCTCTCGCCTGCAGGGCCCTTAGGAGGCATGAGGAGGGGTGAGGGAGAGGTGGTTAACCCTCCTCTTCCTCCAGTCTAATCCAAGCTGGAGAAGGAGAGAGGGAACAGGGAGGGGAAGAGATGGGGAAGAGATCAGAGGAGTCTCTCGGGGATGAGAGAGACAGAGGCAGAGCAAGAAGTTCCCCAGTAACCAAAGCCTGAAGACATGTATGCCCCCTCCCATAGCCTTAGCCCCCTTCCTTGGCTGGGCCTTACTCTCTTTTCCTTTAAGGGAGGTGGGAACTGGAGTCCAGCCCAGGCAGTACCCTGCTGGACCAAGCTGCAACAGCCAGGACCAGAGGACAAAGGAGGATTGTTGGGAAGACAAGGGGGCGCTGTGTGCCTACTGCAGTGCCTCAATGGGCTTCTGTCTCTCCCCAATGTTGAGCTGTCTGCCCCCCACCCTCATGTTCAGGGATGGACCAGAGGAGGGGACGGGTGTTTGCAATGGACACCCGGAAGAGTGGCAGAGTGGAGAAAGTGCTAGAAACTGAAGGAGGACCCAGTTGGGGACCACAGGGTGCTCAGGTCCCATGGATGCCAAAGGCAGATGAGACCATTTTTAAATACAGATATTTATTTTGGATAAATCTCTTCGCGTTCAACAACAGCTTTCTCCTCAGAATTATCCACGTCAAAGTAATTGCACCTGGCTGCCTACAGCGCTGGTATTCACAAGCCAACAAAATGAAGGGCAAAGGGGGAAATACAGAGAAAGTGCCTGTGCTGGTCAGGGGAATCCAGAGGGAAGGGAGAGTCAGTAGTACAGCTTCCAGGGACCAGCAGGCCTTTGGAGACCTTCTCTGGGAGGAAATGCCAAGACAGCATCTTCCAAGCAGCCCCAGGTTGCAACTGCTCCTTCCCAAAAGTTCTTTCAAAAAGTGCAAAAGTCAGGGTTTCTCCCCAAGTTCTCCGTCTGATCCCAGGATCCCGGTGCGTCAGGTAGGGCTCTGGAGGGCTTGAGCACTTAGGTACCCTGGCTCACTGCGGCAAGGTATCAGCCTCAGGTAGGTGTCAAGCGTGATTAAGCCGCCATTGCGCGGGGCCGCACACAAACGCAAGCCAAGGAGACGCGGTAGAGCCTGCGCTCCAGGCAGTAGCCATGATGGCAACCTTGCTGTCCGTGGCATGGCCGCCGGTAGAAGACCGTCTGGTTGTGGTAGAGGGGTACTGAGTTGCCCATCAGGTCCATGTGGGAGCCTGTCCGTAGGCTGACACAGTGTGGGCACAGGCATTTTGCATGGTACAGATCCTGGGGGACCCGGTTCAAGTCCCTGTCCAACCTGTAGAAACAGAGCTGATCAGTTCTGGAGGGACAGGCCAGAAGCAAGGGGCAGGTGGGGTGGAGAAACCGCGGGGAGAGAATGGTGTGGCTGTGGACTCGACTTCCTAAATCTGTACTGGCACCCCAGACTGTGTAACTTTGAATGCCACCCCACGCCTCTCTCAGATTTATTTCCTCCAACTAGAGTATAAGTAGGGGACGAAAGAGTAGCTTTCCCAGTGGCCCTGAATGCCAGGCCACAGCCATAGTAGCTTCTTCCGAAAGCAGAGGGAGGTGAGTAGCATCCTGCCAGCCTCCATCACACCAGCCCTGCATCTCTCTGATAGGCACGAGGCTTCTTAGTAAGGTATTATATGTCTTGTGAGGTTTTTAAAATTACAATTATTTCAAAACTGGTGTGAGGCCTGTATGCTGGTACATGCCTGTAATCCTGGCACTTGAGAAGCCAGCTGAGGCACAGAGTGCCATGAGTTTGAGGCTAGCCTGTGCCACGTAGAGAACTCCAGTCTAGCAGGGCTACTGAAAGAGACCCTGTGTCCAAACAAACAAACAAACAAACAAATAAACAAAAAACTCCAACTGCCTGAAAGCCAAGTATAAAAAGACATATAACAAACATTGACCGTCTCTTTTCATGGGTCTTACTTCCCAGGGAGAGCTGCTCCATATCCACCCTTCCAGATACTGTCCAAGCATATATTACAAGCACATTTAGGACATAGACAAGGAATTTTAACCTATTCAGATAAGATTTGTGGCAGCGGCCGGGCGGTGGTGGTGCATGCCTTTAATCCCAGCACTCGGGAGGCAGAGGCAGGCGGATCTCTGTGAGTTCGAGGCCAGCCTGGGCTACATAGCGAGATCCAGGAAAGGCACAAAGCTACACAGAGAAACCCTGTCTCGGAAAAAAAACAAACAAACAAGCAAAAAAGATTTGTGGCACCAATTTAAAAAAAAGGCCAAAACAAAGTATTGTGTCTAGTAACCTAGCAGGAAGCTCCAATATACTAGAACCATTTCCTATTCAAACTCTGGGAAATTGGGGTCCAGCTACTGCAAGCGCTTCCCAGAGTAGATTCCGTAATAAATACCCTGGGTTTTTTGTTGTTTGTTTGTTTGTTTTTAAAGCTTCTGCAACCAAATAAGTTTGGGGGAAACTAACGGTTATTTCTTGTCGATTTCTTGCCAACTTCAATGCACGGAGATCACTATGAAGGGGTGGGGCTGTGTAGTGTTTCCCAAACTCACTTGACACCATAGTTTTTTGTCTGAGAAACAACTTGTGTGGGACACGTGTTGTACAGAGCACATGTTGGAGAAAGTTTGCTAAGTGCTTTTCAGGGTTTACTGCCTCTCAGAGAAGAGGATGGGTACAGGTGAGCCCACGCCAAACAGATTTTCCAGGCAGCCCTGAGACTGCTCCAAAGTATTATGAACTGGTGTCTTAGACATAACACCAGTTAGAGCTGACCGGCTCCCTGCACCAGGGAGCATCTCCACACCCCTCAAAGGCAAAGCTAGGCAACTGAGACACGTGAGGCGTGGAAACAAAGAACCCTGGGAAAATACAGAACTGCGGAAACATGTTCAGGATCCCTAAGACCCTAATTTGTAATACTTTGTTTCTCTATCCCAATTTCATATCATGGCACAAATAGAGAATTATAGTACTTATGTGACAAATTGTATAAAAGACCAAGAGAACTATGATTTTTTGATTAAAAATAACAAGCCAAGGGATCTAGCCACCCACCTGCCCCACAAGAGCTGAGTGCCAGCATCTGGCACAGTGGTACTTGGTGTCTGCATCGCATATTACTGCTTGATACTTTAGTTAGGAAAATATGAGTTATGGTACAGACCAAACAAGAAACAGAATCAACATGAATACAAGATTTAGATACATTGTTTCGTTTGATCTATATATTAGCCTCTAGAATGTAATCTAGAGAAAGGAAGAAAGGAAGCTAGCCTGAACTTGGAAAACATCACCCAACATAATGCAAAGAGGGCAGAGCTGAGGCTCAAATTCAGGCCTGTGTAACTCCCAAACTTTTCTGGTCTGTGCAATTAAAAGAGGCTGGTAGGTCAAATTGAGTGGAACTTTTTGGGTCCCTCATACATCCCCTGGAGGACACATTCAGGAGGGAAATAGTAGACTCACTCATAGCTCCAAGGAGAGATGGCCCTCCTGTTGAGGGGTCCATCCCTGCTGGCCTTGCAGGATTCTGGGTGGTAGGTGAGACTCAGAGGCTCTGGGGGAGACGTAGATGCAGGGTTCCACGTCAGCAACTCCTGAGTGGAGTCTTGTTCTTTGCTGGGGCAGCAGCTGGGCCAATGACTACAGTCATTCCGGATCTCCGAACTGATGATGTGGGTTCCCACAATCATAGCCAAGAATGCAGCAACCTATAAGCAAAGGCCAGTGAGAAAGGTACTCTCAGGTCTCCATCCTATATGAGTCTCCCCTGGCAGCTCCCTGAGACCAGAAACCTGGAAGCTTAGCTTCCCTACACACTCAGTACCATCCCTGCTCCTTTCCCTCTCAGCCAGGCCTCTGCCAGACATCAGGGCCACTCACCTGGTACATGCCGGACACTGCTCACTCAGCCACAGGTACTACCCTGTCTGACAGGCCTTCTGGAAGCAGGCTGACTGGAGCAGTGGAGGTGTCCTGGTTTTATTTTCAGCAAACCTGTTTTGTTTATTCAAATTTATTTCCACTATCTTTTGGAGGGAGTGACCTGAGATTAAAAAAAAAAAAAAAAAAACCAAAGGAAAAAAAAAACAAAAAAAACAAAAAAACCCCAACAACATAAAACCCGGGAGTGTTGCCAAAGCTGTTTAAGTGCTACCCTCATGGAAGCTGTAATGGTCATCATTATCAGCCTGGCAGTTGATTGGGTAAACTTTGTTCCTTGCACTTTCCGGGCGGGGGTCGTAGTAATAGCTTTCTGTAATTCTGTCTCTGTCTCTGTGAATTGGCATGATGGGAATTTCCCTGGTTGGTATACTACTTCAAATTAAAGAATGCCATCTGGTCTCCCTTCCAGAGGCACTATTTTCGAGTCTTCTGCTACTCCTGCCTAGGCCCTGACCTCCAACTGTCCCTCTTCTTACTTGATGTCCCTGGTCACCTGTCTTAACGAACATTTCCCTCCTCTGGATCTTTTTGACCTCCCTCCCCTTGTGGTCGGGCCCCTCCTCATTTTGATGACCCCCAACTCTTTGGAGCACCATCATCTTGTGAGCATGTCACTGTCCCTTTGTGTCCATTACTCCCTCACTGTCCATTACTGCCCCCAATGTCTCTTTGTCTCTCAATTTGCTACCCCATCCCCATTCCTGTCCCTAGACCTTCCCTGACCTCTTCCTGGGATGAGGATGCAGCCCTCATCAGGCAGTGCTACCAGAAGCATACGCAGGGGTTTTCTGGTGGGGTGGGCAAGACTTCCTCTGTTTGCCCAGAGACCTCTGCCCCACCCCAACACACTCATACACACTGTCTCTAGAATAATGTCTAGTGATTTGCATGTGCTTTCCCTCAGAAAATACTCCTGCAGTAACTAAGGGAACCAAATAGTGTATAGCATAAAGGACCATAAAATAGTCTCAAAGAAGAGGTGTCATAACAACGGAGGGCATTCTCAAGAGTTGGAAGAAACTGCTTTGGTGACTCTAGGGGCATGGAACAATGGGAGGCACTGAGGAGAAACCATTGGTGGCCAGGGTTAGGACACCTAGGAAGAGCAGTAAGGCCAGGAATATCTTCAGTCGATGCCCACGCCCACCCTTGGCCCGGTGCTCCTGGATACCATCTCCCTATATACCCGGCTTGCTGGTCTTGCTCCTACGCACTTGAGTGTGCCAGATGTGGTGCTGAACCCTAATCACATCAATCTTATTCTGTCCTGACAATAAAACTATGACATGAAAACTATCATCCTCATATTACAGATGAAGAAAGTGAGACCCAACAAAATTTAATAATCTACCCAAGGTTTGTGCAGTTAGAAAGACTCTTGAGCTGGTTTTCCATTCCAGCCCTCAATAACTCCAATCCTAAGCTCCTAGCAGGAGCCAATCCTCCGTTGGCTGTGGATGGAAGGGGCGCCCCTCACAGTGGATGTGTCCCTGTTCACCTGGACTTGTGCTGGACGGTTTCGTTTGCACCTGCCCAAGACCACAGGGCATTCCTGCCCACTTTGGCGTTCAGCCCTGCTGGCTGGGATCCATTGTTCCAGCTTCCTGTTCCTCAGGCTTTTGTCTGGCACATGGCCTCAGGTGGCTTGTGGTGTTCCTTAGCAACCCCAAGCCCAGAAGAGGGTCCTTTAGCTAGCCTGTGCTGTTTCAAAGAGCAGGATTCCTACAGGTCTTCCCCAGTCACAGCCCTAGGGAGCAGACCCTGGGCAGTGCACAAGGGGGTGCTCTTAGGCACTGAAAATGATCCCAGCTTCTTGTCTCAACTGCTGACACTGCAGAATGGAACTGGCCTGTGTGACTGGGACACTGTTCTTCACAAGAGGCATTTGGGGTCTCTCTCTACCTCTGTACCTCAGGACAGAGGAAGCCTCTGAAAGGAAGATGGAAGATCCCTCTAAGTACACGGTCTTCCCCAGGGTTGGCTTTCCCTATACCATGATGACCAGACTGACCCATGAACCTATTCTCTGAGCCACAGGCCCCCACCCCACCCTGCTTGCTCAGCCTCTGGCCTTATCTCATTAGCAGCTTTGTGGGACTCTTTAGGGTGACTCCCTGCCATGAGAAACATTTTCCAGAGGGTTTCCTCCTGGGGTGACTAGTTTTGGAATCCCTGAGTCATTTCAGCTTCCAGGGAATCCTTGGGGGTGTGGGGGTGGTAATGGGGAGACTCCTGGGGGCGGGAGCAAGGAAGGGTTGGCCCAACATCTGACGTTAGGAGTACCCTCCCAACACGTCCCTGCTTGCCTGAGACTGATCTGGCAGCCAAACAGGGCTGGCATTCCTACCCCTGTGTCCCTGAGAAAAGAGGTCAGCACCTGCCAGGAAGGGGGGGGGGGGGGAAAATGGGATGAACTACTTCCATCCTTTGCTTGGAAAAGCTCTTGGTGCTTGCAGTGAGTTCAAATACAACTACCCTACAACTTATCAAAAGGGTACCCGTGCCCTTACCTGCTGCCTTGAAATTTTAGTCTGTTCATGACCTTGGATGATCCTTCTGCACAGCCTTCCTCATTGGTAAGAGTGTACGTGGTATAGTATATGTGTACCTGGGAGGGGTGGGGGGGGTGACATTGATGTGAGTGACCTTAGAGGTACCTAAGATTAGCTGCCCTGGACCTGAGGTCCTAAGGCAGTGCAGCATCCACGGATTCAGTTCATTTCTCCTCGTAAGAAGCTAGGACATGGATTATTAGGATATTGAGGTGCTGTTCTTAGCAATGGGCACCCCCACCACACTTCTCTAGGGACAAAGATGGAGACTCTGGAACAGTGTTCCCACATTCGGATTTGGAGGTGATCATGGCCCTGGCTGCTAATCATTTTAAAAGATTTATTTTTATTATTTTAATTATGTGTATGGGGGGCGGGGGAAGTGTGTGCACATGAATCCAAGTGCCCACAGAGGTCAGAGGTGTGAGATCCCCCTGGAGCTGGCGTTACAGACAGTTGTAAGGCACCTGATGTGGGTGCTGGGAATTGAACTCAGGTCCTCAAGAAGAGCAGTATGTGCTCTTAACCACTGAGCCATCTCTCCAGCCCGCTAATTATTTTTAGTACAATTGATAACTGCAGAACAATTAAGCTCAGAAGATCTGGGAAACACTCCGAGCTGGCAGATGAAGAGGGCAAGGACCCAGGAAAGGCACCTCTCCGAGGATAACTCAGTTTTGCCCTATATTCACAGCTCCTGTGTCCATTCATCCACTCACCAAACATTTACTGAGCATCTACTACACACCAGTCGCTGACATTCTAAGTGTTAGAAATGAAGAGGAGCCTGGTGGCGGTGGCGCACGCCTTTAATCCCAGCCAGGTGAATCTCTGTGAGTTCTAGGCCAACCTGGTCTACAGAGCAAGATCCAGGACAGGCACCAAAACTACACAGAGAAACCCTGTCTTGAAAAACCAAAAAGAGCCAGGCAGTGGTGGCGCACGCCTTTAATCCCAGCACTTAGGAGGCAGAGCCAGGCGGATCTCTGTCAGTTCAAGGCCAGCCTGGGCTACAGAGTGAGTTCCAGGAAAGGCGCAAAGCTACACAGAGAAACCCTGTCTCGAAAAACCAAACCAGAAAAAAAAAAAAAGAAAGAAAAGAAGAAAAAAAAAGAAATGAAGAGGAAGACAAGACAGACGACGCTACTTTCAGATTATAATAGAAAACGCAAGAAGAAAATGAAACAGGGAGGCTGGAGAGCTGGCTCAGTGGTTAAGACCACTGACTGCTCTTCTGAAGGACCTGGGTTCAATACCCAGCACCCACATGGCAGCCCACAACTGTCTGTAACTCCAGTTCCAGGGGATCTGGCACCCTCACATAGACAATAAATACATGCAGGGGAAAACACCAATGTACATAAAATAAAAATAAATAAAAATTTAAAAAAAAGAAACGAAACAGCGCTGCGACACAGGAAGGGCACAGAGCTGCTGTGGAGGTGAGAGCCTGGAGACGGTGGGAAGACTCTGGGAAAGCCTTTTCGGCATGATGACGGGAAGGGGCTGGAGGAAGGAATGCCTAAGCAAAGTCCTAGAGGTGGGTAAGCATTTGACACATTTCAGACGCACACAGGACAACGTGAATGGAAAACCAGGGGTGAAGAGGAGAGTGGGGTGGGATGAGGTGGAACATCGGGGTGGGACAAGGAAGGAAGAAGATGGCTGGACCCTGCTGGGAAGAAGAAAGAGTAGAAAAGAAGGCTGGGCCTGGGAAGACGGAAAAGAGTTCCCTTCTTTGCTTCTCTTTGAATGTGGCCAGGACAAACCTTGGCACGAGACTACTCGAGGCTGCTCTCTGCAAGGTTTCAGCCCCAGAGTTTTCTCCTCTGTCTGTACCCTGGGGCCAGAACTCTTCCTATTTGAATTCCCGAGTACCTTCAGAGGGCAGAAGAAAGGCTCCCACTCCCTTGACTAAGAACATCCTTTTTTCATGAAAGAGCTGTTATTCGAAGAAAATTCGCTATTTTTGAAGAAAAGCAAAGTGTTAGGCACTTTCCATCCGTGTTCTCCTCACCAAAGCAAGGAGGAATTCAAACTCCAAGATGGTCTATGACTTGACCAAGGTAACATGGCTAATAAGCCAGGACTCCCTCCCAATACCTATATTCATTCCTGAGGCACTGAGAGCCCCGCCCATCGCTCAAACTACTACCTTCCCTGAACCATTCACATGCTTTCTCCTTAGCTTCTGGCCTGTGTCTATTTCTCTATGCCCATCCGAGCACTTATGTCTGGGGACCAAAGTGTCCCGTCCACTTTTGTTTTGTACTGGTGACCCTGGGTAAGGGGTCATACCCCGTCACTCCCCATCATGCCAAGGCAGCCAAGCTAGATCATCTCCCCCCAGAGACTGGAGTCTGGAGGATAGAAAGTCTTCCCTAGTGACCACCGCCAAATCACACTAGAAATAGGATAGGAGAACTCTCACTTCAGATGTATTTAGACACTTTAAAGTTCCTTTTCGTTCTAATGGAATCTGAGTATGTTCAGGGTCTCCGGGCAGTGCATGAGGTCTGCACTCCAGCACCGCTGCAGAGCCTGGCCAGGGCCATCACCGTTCATCCTGGGTTCCTCCGGAAACTCTCACTGAGCCATCCTCTAAATGCCACCTCTCCCTCTGCAGAGGGTTCCACGGAGTAAGGTGGGAAAGGGGCTGGGGCAAACACCCTCCCCACAGGTGGTCCTGGGAAGTGCCTGTGGGTAAGCCTGTGGAATACTGAGATGCGTTGGAGGAAGAGTGGTCTCAAAGCCTCCCGTTCACAAAGGTCCTTAAATAAGATTTCAGATGCTCTCTCCTAAAGAGGTTACGACTAAGCTCGCTATTTCGTGCTTTAAGCATTCATTTGTTAAACGTAAACACTGGACATATACTACAGCTTTCCACCTCTGTTTAGCAGCTTGCTTTCCAAACACCAGGAACATCCCCACCCCAGCTCCAGTGGAAGAAGGAAGACAGGGCTCTCTCAACCCTCCAAGAAGCTCTGATGTGTATCTCTTCAAAGTAAGGGCCAGCAAAGAGGGGTGACTGGAGGGAGGCGGGCAGGAAGAGTTTAGAAGGCAAAGAGATCGAGTTCAGCTGAAAGTCCCGGTTCCAGGCCCTCTGAAAGAGTTCTGCCCACGGTCTCCACCCCAACGGCTCCAGTAGCAGCGAGAGCCAACCAGAAGAAGAGAAACAGGCCCAGACTGGCAAAGGAGGCTAAAAGGCGGCGCAACCGGCCAGCCTGCGTTCTGGGGCCAGGCGCTCAGGCTTCACGTTTTCTTTCGAGGGCCAGAATCTTTGTTCGACACCAGACTCCAAGCCTGTGCCCGGCTGGACCTCCCCGGCTCGCCCCCCGCCGCCGGCTGCAAAGTCAGCCGCGGTGAAAAAACGCCAGGAGCCCAGCGCGGCGGAAGCAGCGCGTTCCCTCCCGGGGGAAAGACAGATGTGGGGCTAATGAAAGGGAGGCAGGGAGAGGCGTGGGGCTGGCGGGGGAGAGCGGGGGCGTGGCGGGCAGAGCCGAGCTCCCCCGAGCGCGCAGACCAGACCTCCCGCCGGTCGGCCGCGCTGGTCCGGAGGACGAAGGTGCAGGGACGAGGGGCCAGGCTGGGGCGTGCCGTTTGGCCCGAGGGTCGGGGGCTGAAACTCTACACCGCCTCGGAAAGGATCGTCCCCTTTCTCCGCGGCGGCTTCCCCTTCCCCCTCCCTCCCTTTCTCTTAATCCCCTGGACTGAGACCCCGAGGGAGGAGTGGGCCCGGGGGGAGGAGAGAGAGCTTGCTGAGTCCCGGGGAGCCGGAGCCCGGGCAGGGGAGGGAAGGGGCGCGGTGTGAGAGGGGTGAGCAGGGCCACGCGCGACCCCGGACCTCTTCTAGCCCTCAGTGCCCGCACCCCGACCCCAGGCGAGCCTACAAGGACCGCTCCTCCCCTTCTCTGCTCCCTTGGCCCTGTGGCCTTTTTCTTCGTTCCCCCAAGACACCAGGAGCTTCCCTAAGCTCCGGGGCGCGCCGAGGGGCCGGGTCCAGGGAGTGTGAGCGGGGACTGGGTGCCCGGGGCAAAGGGTGGCCCGCACCCATGGGCGCTGAGACCGAGAGCTGCCTGGCGGCCGCCTCGAGAACCCGGCCGTGCTGAGAAGGAAGGGTGGCCGGGAGAGCCCGCCTCGGTGCGGGCCTGGGCAGAGCGGCCAGCTCCACCGCCACGCGCTCTTGGGCCTTCGGCGCCGGCCTGCCTGGGCGCTGACTTGGGCGAGTTTGGAGCCACGCAGTGGAGTTCTCGCTCCTCCTCCTTCCCCGCGGGTCCCGCCGCAGTGCCCCGACCCCGGCAGCCGCGACCACAGTCCTGGGAGCACCGCTCTGCGCCGCGGGGGGAGGGTTGGCCCCAGGAGTCGCTCGTCCAGCCCAACCACTCGGGCAGCTTCTCCCAGCCCTCGGGGCTAGCCTGAGCTGCCTGGAGAGAGGCGTCGAAAGCAGCCGCAGCTCCTGCCTCCTGCCTCCTCGCCGGCCTGGGACGGGAGCTTTGGGCCCATGTGTGGTCAAGAGGCCTCTGCAGCCTAAGGCCACAGCCGTGGGGGCCTTGTGTCCCCCGGGAGACCCTGGAGACAGTTTAGATCGCGCCCCTTGGATGAGGTCCCGCAGTGACGCCCAGGCCCGCCCCATTCCTCCTGCCTGGCCAAGCTGTCTCCCTTTTGGAAAGTTTTGTGGGTTTTCTTTCTCTTCCTCCAACTTTGGGGGAGGCAACTCGTCAAGCGCCACAGCTTGGGGTGACCTTCTGGCTTGGAGGCCGGGAACCATGACGAGGGGCAGCCATCGCTGAAGTCAGCGAAACTGAGCCTGGTCTGACGACGGCGACGCTGGAGGCCAGAGCCATGGCCATTGCCACGTCGGTGAGTCCACCAGGGAGAGGAGGCTTGCCAAGCAGAGACCCCCAACCTGCTCTATGGCACTGTCGCGTTTATTTGTACCCAATCTTTGTGACCTCTTCTCCCAGAAGCTGTGTCCTCTCTCTTTGTTTTCTTTCTCCCTCTCCCCGTGCCTTCTGGTTCGGGGTTGGCCCCTCCTCCCCTCTCCCTATTCTCTTTCTTTATAGTGGCTGTGGTCAGACGGAGGAGTGGGGGAGTGTAACCCCGGCCCTATCTGCTCTTTTCTGGGTGGGAACAGGTGGCCACTGGTGGTTGGCAGGGGCTCGTGACTGGGAGGTAAGTAAAGGGAGTTTTCTGGCAAAGACCAGGCAGCCCAAGGGAAATGGAAGGCCAAGGAAGCCCAACTCTAGAAGGTTGGAAAAAATGGAGCCCGTGAACAAACAGGGGAACATAATATAGAAGAGGGGAGATGGTATCAGCCTGCCTCGGGCCACCGTCTGGTAACTGGGGACAAAGGGAAGGGACGGTTGGCATGTTGGGATTGCAGGAGGAGGCCTACCAGAAAATGCAGTGGCACACGGCCACCCCGAATAAGTCAGCCATTCCCTCACCAGTCAGCTAGGCCCCTAGGAGGAGATAGAGTAGGGTGATCACACCCATTATCCATCATTCTCTCAGCAGCTCTGGCCTGGGTTTAGGCAAACCGCAAAGCACGGGGCCCCATTGGATAGAATTCAAACCCAATACAGGGAGGAGCCACACAGCCCCACCTCTGCTCTGCTGCCCTGGAGTCTGTAGAACAAGCCCATTCGTCCTCACGCTTCTCCAACCCTTGCTGGGCATTCCCAGGGAAGGCCACCTGCCTCCCCGCACTCTGGCTGTGGGAAGAAAAACTATGAAAGTAAAAAGCGTGGACCGCAGGGCACCCACCCTCCTGTTCCCTGTGAGCATGGTTCCAATTTTCATTCCTTAGACAAAACCCTGTAGTCCTTTGGTGGCAGGGTGCCTTTGGGAGTGCCAGAGCTGATGTCAGCATTCTGGAGTTACTGTCACCTTTGAAGTCCGGAAGGTGTATGGGGGAAGGGTATTTATACTAATGAAATTCGCAGGACCGTAACAGTAGTGACATTTATAATTTACATACCTGGCCCTGTGCTAAATTTTGCCATGATCTTTTGATGCGTTGTTTCGTGGAGCTCTCAACTTTATGAGGACATGTTACCATCCAAAAATAGGTATTTTGGCTATCGATAGAAATTCTACAAAGGAGGAAACTACAGTACAGTGATGTTTAAAACCAGTTTCAGGTATCCAGGCAAGAAAGGGACTCAACCCCAAGACCACCTGCACTTAGAACTTTGTCTTAATCTCTGGCTAGATCCAAAGTTCTAATTTCTGGTTTTCAGTTAGAACAAAAGGTGTAGGGGCTGGGGACATGGCTCAGTTGGTAAAGTGATTTCTGCCTGAACTAAGGACCTGGGTTTGATCCCTAGCACCTACATAAAAAGCCATGTGGAGGGGTGCATACCTGCAGTCCCATCACCGGCGAGGCAGAGATAAGAGGGTCCCAGACATTTGTTGACCAGCTGGTCTAGCTGAATCAGTGAGCTCCAGATTCAGACTCTCTCAAAAACATAAATAAGTGGAGCGTGAGTAAGGAAGATACCCACCATCAGCCTCTGGCCTCCATCGTGTGTGTGTGTGTGTGTGTGTGTGTGTGTGTGTGTGTGTGTATACACATGGAAGGGAGGGAGTACAGAGCCAACCAGCAATCTGTGTTCCGTGTTTAGTGTGCTTTCTTTTTGTAGACTGTATCCTTTAGAAGCTGCAGTATAATCAGAAACAGTGTGGTGCGGGCCAGGCGTGTAGCTTAGTGGTAGAGCATTTGCCTGGCATGCAAAAGGACCTGAGTTTGACCCCAGCGCCCTGAGGAGGGAAGGAAGGGTGGGTGGTTGTTTGGAAGGAGTGAAAGGGCTGGACAACTTGCCTTCTGGTACAAAGCGGGATCCCAGAGGACCAGCATACTTGTGAGTGAGCAGACCTTCCTTCTCCCACCGTCTGGCAGCATTCTGCTGCAGATGGAGATTTGTCTGTCTGTTTGATGATGATGTCTGTTTGTTTGTTTTTTATAGTATTACAGATTGAACCTAAAGCCTCAAACATTCTAGGGAAGTGTGCTATCCCTGAGTTACATACTCAGATACTCGGTGGTTTTGTTGGTTTGTTTTGAGGCAAAGTATGCTGTAGCTCAGACTGGCCTTAAACCCCTGACCCTCATGCCTCCACTTCCCAAGTGCAGGGGTAACTGGTGTGTGCCACCACAACCCCAGTAGCAAAAGATAGACTCCAGTGCTTTGCGCATGCTAAAGTAACCATTCCACCAACTGAGTTATACCCCAAGTCCCCCAGCCTTCTTCTCATTTTGAGATAGGATCTTACTCGGTTGCCCAGGCTGGCCTCAAACTTTCAACCAGAGGATTGCTTCAGTCTCCCAAGTAGCTGAGGTTATAGGCCTCTGTCGCCAGACTCGGTTTAACGAAATACTTTTACTTATCTATTTTAGTTATGTATATGTGTGTATCTGTGTGTGGATATGTACACATGAGTGCAGGTGCCCACAGAGGCTAGAGGCATTGGATCTCCTGGAACTAGACTTACATGTAGTTGTAAGTTAGGTAGTGTGGCTGCTGAGAACCAAACGTGGGTCCTCTGGAAGATTAGTGTCCACTTTTAACCATGGAGCCATCCCTTCAGCCCCTGACTGGAGACTTTTTAACTGAATTAGAGAGTCCACATGGCTACCTGGCCAGCAGTGTCTGCCGGGCTGTTCTCCAGTGTCTCTGGGTAAGCCACAGCTGCCTGGGATCCTCCTGGCAGTCGGTCATTGAGAAATCACAACTGAAGCCGATAATGTGCTGTGATATTCTGAGTGGATAAAATAAACTCAGTTCCACTAAAGGACATCATGGAATAAGAGCACTAAGGAGCTAGAACTGAGGGCAGTTGAGTATAGGAGCCACATACAAACCTTAGTCACCTGGGAGTCACTGTCCCTCTCTACTGCTGTGCTAATACAATAAAAATCTTTAAAAGAAAGAAGGGTTGGTGAGATGGCTTAGTAGGTAAAGGCACTGGCTGCCAAGTCTAATGGCACAGGTTCGGTCCCCAGAACCCACTACATGGTGGGAAGAGAGAACCGGCTCCTGCAGGCTGTCCTCTGACCGCCACGTGTGCCCTGTGACACACATACACACACACACAGAATAAATACATGTGAAAAGGACATCACACTTGTGGTTGTAGATAGGCAACAGAGAGCGCTCTTGAGAGAGTATAGGCTCTGACATCAGTCCACACTCTGACGGGTGCATCAGCCACATGCCACGGGACCACACCTAAACCTGTGCCCCGGTTTTCCTCTAACATGGAGGTTATGAGGATTAGAACTAGTGTAAAGACTAAAACAGACCCTGGCACTTTGAGTTTGTGACTTGGTACCTGGCCCTCAATGGGAAAAGCTTAGGTTCCCTGCTAGACAGGCCTGGAAAGAGACGTCCTCACACTGCCTCTGCCTCTTCTGGTGGAACTGTGGTTGTCCGGGCTAGGAAGAGCAGTGGCTTCTGTTTGCTTGCTTTCTCAAGCATGCCTTAACACTCGGTCTACACGAGGCTTCTTCCAGGCTCCCTCAGAAAGGTGGGTCTCCATAGTTGCTCAGTCTAACCTTTTACTTGGAGGAGTAATCACTGGGGGACAGAGGGAACACAAAAGAAATTCTGTGGGAGACCCAAGTGAGACCTCTTCATGTGCTCAACAAACGTGTGTGGAGGACCAGTTCTGAGTGGGACCCTACTGTAGGGATTATGGGGTGTGGCAGCCCCTGTTCGTACAGGGCTTTTAATGTCATAGCAGAACTCAATAATAACACAACCTAAGTAATAGAAAGAGTTCTGAGGGAAACAGTAAGTGGATACAGACACGGAATGTGATGGGAAGGGAGTAAAAAGGCCTCTCTGAGGAGATGTTTTCTCAGAACTGAAGGATGACAAAGGATCAGTCAGATGGAGTCAGGAAAGAGTACTTGGAGTAGGGAAAAATATAAGTGCAAAGGCACCAAGATGGGAAAGAGCTAGGTCAAAGACCGAGAAGGAAGAGGAGTGTGCCCTCCATGACGATGGCCAGGCAGAGCCTAATCAGGAGCGGCTGATATGAAATATATATATATTTAAGCTTGAATGGAATGGGAGGCTGGTCTAGTCTCTACATGACCTTGTATCTGTGTGTGAGAACTCTCCTCTCCTACCCTCCCCTACCAGGCCCAGCTTGCCAGGGCCCTCTACGACAACACTGCTGAGTCCCCTCAGGAGCTGTCCTTCCGCCGAGGGGATGTTCTACGGGTACTGCAGAGGGAGGGTGCTGGTGGACTGGACGGCTGGTGCCTCTGCTCCCTGCACGGCCAGCAGGGTATTGTGCCTGCAAACAGGGTGAAGCTCCTTCCTGCTGGCCCGGCACCCAGGCCTAGCCTCTCCCCAGCACCTCTCACCCAGCCTGGCTCATCATGTCCCACCCCAGAGCGTGGCAGTGAGGAGCAGGAGGTAAGAAATGGAGCCTCTCATCATCCCAGGCCTGCCTGGCATTCTTGGCCCACTCCAGGGCCTGGGGATAGGTGTCGCGGAGATCCTGACTGAGTCGTTTTGCTGGCTGATGTCTCTCTGCCACCTGCTTCCAAGCTCAGCACAGGGAGTGTGGAGGGAGGAGGATGCAATGTCTTTGAGTTCCTGAAGTTACACACCCGTGTCAACCAACTACTTCCACTCCTGACATACTCTTCATCCCCTAGGTGTATGTGGTACCACCACCAGCTCGACCCTGCCCTGCCTCGGGACCTCCAGCTAGATCCTGCTCACCCTCTCCCGAGTCCATCTACAAGGTCCCCAGAGTCAATGGGACACAGCTGACTGCCCCCAGAGATGTGTTAGAGGTGAGAGCTCTGTGTATGTTGGATGAGGGCCAGAACTCTCAGGGGTGGTCTACTGCTGAGCTGAAGGCTAACACGGATCCCTCCCTCCAGGTCTATGATGTGCCTCCCAACATCCTCCGGGCTCCCTCCAACTGTCCATATGACTCCCCAGCCTCCTTTTCCTGTCCTCTGGCTCCAGTTGTCCCACAGACCTCTGGAGAGGATGAAGCTCCCTACGACGTGCCTCTGGCCTTGAAGCCGTCTGCCGAGCTGGAGCCAGATCTGGAGCCAGATCTGGAGTGGGAAGGGGGCCGGGAACCAGGGCCTCCCCTCTACGCTGCCCCTTCAAACCTGAAACGGGCCTCAGCTCTCCTCAACCTGTATGAAGCCCCCGAGGAACTACTGGCCAATGGGGAGAGCCGGGACACAGATGAAAGCATCTACGACGTGCCGCTGCTGGGGCCGGAGTCACCGTCTCCAGAGTCACCCTCTCCAGGAGCGTCTTCCTCTACTGACCTGGACACTGTGGCCCAGCTTCTGACCAGAAGTCCTCCGCCCCAGCACAGGCCCAGGCTGCCCTCCACCGAGAGCCTGTCCCGCCGCCCTCTGCCTGCCCTGCCTGTCTCTGAGGCTCCCGCCCCTTCCCCAGCTCCCTCTCCTGCCCCAGGCCGAAAGGGCAGTATCCAGGACAGGCCTCTACCCCCTCCCCCACCCTGCCTGCCTGGTTACGGGGGCCTCAAACCTGAGGGAGATCCAGAGTGCAGGGAGGTAGACGGTGATCCAGAGGGCCCTCACAACGAGTATGAAGGCATCCCGATGGCTGAGGAATATGACTATGTGCACCTCAAGGTGAGACCCTGGGCAGCCCCGCCAGGAGGGTCTCCTGAGCTCTTTCCTCCCCCTGGCTTTTCTGCCCTCTAGCCTGGGACTCCAGCACTCGTCCACACCACTTGAGCGAGTGCCACATCCAACCCTAATCCCAGCACAAAGCTAAACAGCTGTCCCGTGCAGTGCTAGGACTGTAAGCTTTGATGCCAGGAATACTTCTCTGAAGGAGGGGAGGAGGGACAGGCCCAGAGGCCATGGAGGCCTGCAGTCTGCCCCCTTTCCCTACCACTGACACGTGATCCCTCTGCAGGGTGTGGATAAAGCTCAGAGTTCTAGACCCCTGGATAAAGCTTTCCCAGCAGATCCCGAATTGCCGGAGAGGGGGCTGCCAGAACAGCAGGTAAACCTGGAGGGGTGTGCTAGACGAGACGGCCTGGAGCCTAAGGGAGTAGATAGATATTCCTGACCAAAGCGTCCCCGAGATAGGGTGGGGCGGGCCTGAGATGGGAAGCGAGGACAGAGCAAAGAGGAGTTGGTCAACAGAAGGTGCTGGAACATGGAAGAGTTCAGTGGGAATTTAGGAGAAGAGGGGAGAATGTGCTGGAAAGAAGTCAGGTAGCTAGGAGAACAGAAAGAATTTCTGGGCGATGGATCAAAGCTGGCTAGGTGCCTTCTCTCCAGCAGTGAATTCCTGGGTTCCTAAGAGACTAAGCTGGGCTCCGCCACTGAGTAACCTGGGGTTCTGTAGCAATTGCTTTATCCTTCTGGGCCTTGAAAGTGAGGCAGTTTCCTCAACCCCATTTATACCTGAGCTTAGCCAAAGGCCAGGAGGCCGAGCAGTAGCCCCCCCCCCCCCAGATCCCAGATCCTGAGATAGGAAGGCTGCATTGCCATCACGGGCACAGGTAATGCTCATGCGGTACTTACACCACATGCAGTACACTGTGATAAGCCAGTTCAGCGTTTTGTCTCAGCTGGTGTTCACCGTATCCTGAGATCCAGGCTAGACCTGCACCATCTAATAGCTAACCTCGTGTGGCTTCTGAGCACTTGGAATGTGGCTAGTCTGAACTCAAGTGGGATGTACATCAGAGTCTGGTGTGGTGGTTTGGTGGATAAAGGCGCTTGCTCCAAGCTTAATGACCTGAGCTGGATCCTTAGGACCCACATGGTGGAAGGAGAGAACTGGCTCCCATAAGTTGGTTGTCTTTTGACCTCCACATACATGCTATGGCATGTTTGCAACACACATGCACAGTCACTCACACTAAATAAATGTTTAAAAACTAAAATACAGCCCAGCGGTGGTACCGCACGCCTTTAATTCCAGCACTCGGGAGGCAGAGCCAGGCTGATCTCTGTGAGTTTGAGGCCAACCTAGTCTACAGAGGGAGATCCAGGACAGGCACCAAAACTACACAGAAAAACCCTGTCTCAAAAAAAAAAAAAACAAAACCAAAACCAAAACAAAACAACAACAAAAAAACCATATCAGGGCTCTTTTTTTTAATATAGCAGTGACTGACTTTGAACTCACAGTGAGCCTCCTGTCCCAGGTCCCCAAGTACTGGAGGTACAAGTGTGAGCTACTATGCTCAGCTCAGACTTGATTTTGCGGAGCTGGTATGAACATAAGTCAGTTGATCACATTTGGATGCTCTGACTTTTTAAACATTTGGACTAGATAACATTTTTACTTTTTTAATGTGGCTGCTGAAAACATGGCCTGTGTCGTTTACGTTGGACAGTATAGAGCTCCACTCCCTGGCTGGCTTTGCTTGCGTCCGTTTGTTCTCGAGATACTGGGAGTCAAGTCCAGGCCTTACACAGACTGGGCAAGTCTAGGACAAAGAGTTCCATCCCCAGCTCTAGGCTCCTGAGACAAAGAACCAAGGAAGTTCAGAGACTTCTCTGAAGTTGCCTGTTTGAATCCAGACCTTTCTGTCAACTCTGGGCACTTTGCTGCTGTCCCTGAGAGTCTCAGTTCTCTGAGGGTGAGAAAGAGCCAAAGGGATCGCACTCAACAGGGAGCAGAGGGGATGAGGGAGATGACT
Organism: Peromyscus nudipes; assembly: GCA_902168325.1. NCBI lineage: Eukaryota > Metazoa > Chordata > Mammalia > Rodentia > Cricetidae > Peromyscus > Peromyscus nudipes. The sequence continues at coordinate 10,132 of CABHPH010098971.1, read as the reverse complement.
CTGTCCTCACTGACCCTCCCATTGCTCCACAGGAAGTCCTGTCCCCCGAGGAGCCGCTGGTCCTGTCCACTGGAGACCTACAGCTTCTGCATTTCTACGCAGGGCAATGCCAGAGCCACTACTCGGCCCTGCAGGCCGCCGTGGCAGCCCTCATGGCCAGTACCCAGGCTAACCAGCCACCGTGCCTCTTCGTGCCCCATGGCAAGCGAGTGGTGGTGGCTGCTCACCGCCTGGTGTTCGTTGGGGACACCCTCGGCCGGCTGGCAGCCTCTGCGTCTCTCCGAGCACAGGTTGGGGCTGCAGGTACAAGGCTCGGCCAGACTTTGCGGGCCACTGTGCTTGCTGTCAAGGGGGCCGCCTTGGGCTACCCGTCTGGTACTGCAGTCCAAGAGATGGCGCGATGCGTAGCGGAGCTCGCGGGGCAGGCCCTGCGCTTTACCACCCTGCTCACTGGCCTGCTCCCCTGAGCGCCTGTTTGTGCAGCCTCAGCTTCCCCTGCCTGCCAGAGCTGCCAGAGCCCTGCTCCATGTTGTCGGTGGCTAGAGGGCTCTGCTTGAGGGAAGGAGAGGATCCTTCCCCTTTTCATCTCTTTGGGTCATCTTAGCCACTCACCGAGTCATCTCTTCCCCCCCATACCTACTGCTTTTTGTATGAGCCATTTTGTATAAATTATTTATATTTAATATCTCTCGCTTTGTCCTCATCAGCCTGGGGTAGAGGTTGCTGTACTGCCTCCTGCCTTTTGGGGGTTTGGAACACAGAAAGTCAGGTCGCTGAGACTTGGGGCCACACAGAGCCTCTCTCCCGTTTCTTGGCTGAAGATGACCAGCACCTCACTCTCTTCTGAGAGTGGGCCAGGGCAGTAATTGCCCAGAATGTAATAGTCTGGGAAACACTGGAGGGCTCGTCCCCTCACAGGTCAGGCAAGCTGGCCACAGGCATGGCATGTACCTCAATAAACCCTGCCGTCTGGTTCCCCAACTCTGCTTCTTGAGAGCCTGAGGGGGAAGACCTGCACCCCTCACCATTCCTGTGGGACACACAGTATGAGGGATAATTTTGATCCTTCAAAATCTATTCAGTAGACTAGTCCTCAGCCCCTGCAGTGGGCCAAAGCTCTACAGGTACACAGTGAATGTACTCTTCCAGAAAAACTGGGGTAGACATCAAGTCAATTACTGTGAGTGCATTAAGGAAAAACAAACAAGCCAGGTGTCAGGATGCATACCTTAAATCCCAGCACTTGGGAGGCAGAAGCCGGTGGATCTGAGTCTGTGAGTTAGAGGCCAGCCTGGTCTACATTATGAGACCCTGTCTCAAATAAGTTGTTGGTGATGGAAACAAATGGGTGATAAGAGAGACTAGGTGAAGGGAGCGATTGGGGAGGGAGATCCTGACCAGGAAGGCTGGGAGGTGATCCCTGAGCTGACACAGAATGGAAGAACCAAATAGGGTGTGTGGCTAGTGCCTCCAGACTTCGTTGTCACATGATGTCATTGAAGAGGTGTAGATGTGGAGAATTTGGCCACAACGGCCTCAAAAATTCCCTCTTTCGAGAGCACCCCAACTAGAAAGGTAGCCTCAGTTTCCCACCACAGGCCAATGTTAATCAACCGAAAGGCTGCTGGCTTCCTTAGGTGACTTCCGGAGAGTCCATCCCTTACACTTTACTCAGTGGTCCATCGCTTAGAGTAGCTGAGACCGCAGATGAATGCAGGAGATTAGAAAGCCTCGGGACTTTGATGAGATTAGAGCCCATGGCTTAAATGACATTCACTCCAGCCATTAACCACAAGAGAAGGCAGCCATCATCGCTTTGGCTGTGGTTTCCCAGGAACCTGGCTCAGAGCACCTCAAGTCTTAATCAGACTCTTTGGATCTTGGCACCGCTGTGCATCTGCCCCTTCGATTTTGAGCACTTTTCTCATCCTACTTGAAGGAAAACATTTTCAGATATGGGGGCCAACAAATTCACATCTATACACTGAAGGCCATTCCCATCTCCCAGATATGCTTTCCAGAAAGGACCCTGAACTTGGAAAAGGGCGTCTTCAGTTCAAATCTTAGCTGTGTCATGTACTTGTGTGTCTGTGGGTGAATCACCACTCTCGAGTCTTTTCTTAGCTTTAGTATGAGGGTGATCAAAATGGTCTTACAGGATTTTGGAAAAAAAAATACATAAAGAATTATTAAGCTGGGCTACCAAACATCTTTACTCCTAGCACTTAGGAAGCAGAAATAGGTGGATTTCTGTACCTGGTCTACATAGTGAGACCATGTCTTTAAAAAAATATTAAGGAATTATTGTTCCAAGATAGAAGGATGGAGCCCAAATAGCCCCGGTGAATTCGGGCCATAGAAGCACAGTAATTCTGAGAGACACTAGGGGGAGATGGTCTGAGACGAGTTGCCTGTGTTTGGAAAATTTCTGAGCAGAGGAAGTAATGAAGGAATGATTCTGTGGCCTAGACTTCTTCCAGTGTGGCTCGGGAGAAAAATGATAGCATAGGATTTCTTTACTGAGACTTGATACTCCTCTCTGGACTTCTGTGGTTGAGGGTGACATCTGTTTGAGGAATACATGCCTAATTTTAATATCTGTATGCCTGGTTATCCAGTTGAAAATTATGGTTCAAGGGTCTAGATAATGCCAAGATTGTGCATTTTTAGCAGTCTCCCAAGCAATACAGATGCTGTGAATCCTTCAGCCACACTTTGCATACCAAGTCTGGGGCTCAGGAGAGGTTTTTTTTGAGGCAAAGATGCTTCACCTAACAGCCAAAGGATGAGGGAATGTTGAAGAAGCCCTTGAGCATAGGAACCAGCTTGTGCAAAAGCCCTGTGATGCTGGAAAAACAACAGAAAGAGAGTCAGCCGGGTGGTTTGAAATGCGGAGTTGGGGGCGGGGGTGGGGAGAGAGGTGGAATGTGGCTATGGAGGACACGTGACCAGCCATGTAGGCCCAGGTGTGCATTGTCTGGAAACGTTTTCCTTGGTGAGAGAAGTCATGGAAGGCAGTTGAGCCGGAAACAGACACAATCAGACCTCCATCTGGGGGCCTGGCAAGGTGGTTCAGCATGCAAACTTGGCAATCACTCTTCTCCAGAATCCATGACAAGATGGAAGACCTCTAAAGTTATCCTCTGACCTCCAACATATGCAGCATGGCGTGCACACCTACCCATACACAGCACCACTTACACACTAATGAATTAAAAATTCAAATCTCAAGTAACAGATGGGGAGAAACGAAGTGGGCTCATGACACCAGTTGGGAACTCAGAGTACACCAGTCCACCTGAGCGAGAGAACTGTAGAGGAAGTAGCATAGGTAGAATTTTGTGACGGCCGTCATGAGGTGAAGAAGGCATTCCAAGGGCAAACAGCGAACATCTGACCATAGGTGGATGTTGAGGGTGCCATTTCCTCAAAGAGGGAAGCATCAGAAGATACCCAGATTATGGGGGAGGGTGTCTTATGATTCCTCTCTTGAGGACTCGAAGAGGGACATTCAAGGTTATGTGGGTTACCAAGAGGTTGCTTCACTGACCCAGGCCACTGAGAAGAGGTGGAGATAGGAAACAGGTGTGTATCGTCTGGGTCGATGGTGTCTCTGCACGTAGCACCGAGGCAATGGTGTGAGATGAGAAGGTAGCCATAAGCTCTAAGTGATGCTGAAGAAGATGAGGAGGAGGAGCATGTGACTGCCATGGAGAAAACAAGCCAGGAGGTGAGACTTGGCAGTCAAAGGAGGAAGTTTAGAAGATGCGGTGGTCAACAGTGCCAAATGTTGCTGGAAAATGGTGAGTCAATCAAGTTGGATGTGTGGAAACCCAGAGACCTGTCCCCCAGCAGAGCACTGAAGCTAGAGAGCGACGCGCGCAGGGTGCCAACCAATTCCTCCATCTGCATAAACCATCCTGCAATTACGGAATTACATATCTGCCTCCCCTAGAAACCACCTCTAAGGGTATCTTGTCCATCCTTTAACCCTTCAGACCTCACGTACGACCTGAGATACAGTAGGCACTTAATAAATTTTATTGATAAAATGAATGTGGAGGGGTGGAGGGTGGATGACTGAGTGACGGAGAAGACTGGAATGAGGAGGCGTTTGCCCCAGCTGTCTACCATCCTCCACCTCCCTTTTTCTTTTTTTCTTTTTTTAACCGCAGTGGCCTGCAGCCCCAAGGAACAAACATCGGAGACCCCAACCCCTACTTCCACGCGGGCCCTGGCCCCCCTTCATCTCTGACGAACAGTCTGGACCCAGGTTCTGCTGACGTGGGAAGGGGAGGAGAGTCTGGAGGAAGGGGAGGGGAAAGCAGCGCAGAGACAGTAGAGACGGAGGAGGCGCCCGCGGCTGCAGAGCTGCAGAGCGGGGTCTCCTGGCCCTCTGCGTCCCAGCCGGCCCTCCGCTCGCAGCCCGGCCAGACAACAGTTCATCCTTTCGGCGCGGCCCCCTGGGCCCCTGCGGTCGCCAAGCTGGCTCCCCGAGTGGCCACCGGGACCCCCGAGCCCAATGGCGGGGGCGGCAACAAAATCGACAGCACCGTGGAGATCTCCCCCAACGCCAACGGAGTAAGTATCTGCGCCCGGGGGGCTCTGCCGACCTCTCCCCGCCCGCGCCGTGCGCCCCGCCTCCCACCCGCGTCCCCCCCCCCCGCATCCCCCCGCGTGCCCACGGCCTCCCCCGCCTCACCTTCTCTCCCCCACCCCTCGCCGCAGCAGGTCGGGAGCCTCGGAGATGCGGTGCCCCCCGAGCAGCTGCAGGGTGAGCGGGAGCGCCGGAGGGAGGGGGAGGGCGATGCGCTGGGCAGCAGCCTGTCGCTGGCCGCGCCCCCGGGCCCCCTCAGCTTCGAGGCTCTGCTCGCCCAGGTGGGGGCGCTGGGTGGCGGCCAGCAGCTGCAGCTCGGCCTCTGCTGCCTGCCCGTGCTCTTCGTGGCGCTGGGCATGGCCTCAGACCCCATCTTCACGCTGGCGCCCCCGCTGCACTGCCACTACGGCGCCTTGCCCCCCAACGCTACGGGCTGGGAGCAGCCCCCCAACGCCAGCGGCGTCAGCGTTGCCGCCGGAGCGGCCCTAGCAGCCAGCGCCGCCAGCCGAGTCCTCACCAGTACGGACCCTTCGTGTAGTGGCTTTGCCCCGCCGGACTTCAACCACTGCCTGAAGGACTGGGACTATAACGGGCTCCCAGTGCTCACCACCAATGCCATCGGTCAGGTGAGGCAGCCGGGCGGGATCTGGAGTGGGAGCGGACCGGGGCAGCGAGGGCCGGGCCTGATGCGGCTGCACCTCTCTCGTGTCCCCAGTGGGATCTGGTGTGTGACCTGGGCTGGCAGGTGATCCTGGAGCAGATCCTCTTCATCTTGGGCTTTGCCTCCGGCTACCTGTTCCTCGGTTACCCCACGGACAGGTGAGGACTTTCGTGGGGGCAGGGCTGATAGAAAGGAGGGGGTGCTGGCAGAGCTAGCCCAAGCAGCTGGGTTTGCACGAGGACAAGGATGGTTCCGTTGACTGTATTCGACGGTCTCCCCTGGACTCCTGTGTTTAACAGTCTGTCTCAGCTTCAGTTTCATTCCCCCATCAGGAAATACACCTTCCATACCCACTTCCACACAAGGAAATGACCTCATGTTTGTGACCTCTTACCCTATCCCCACTGACCAGGAGATCCATATCCATAAGTCAATGGCCTCATCTCCAAAGTTACATCACTTCCTCACCAAAACCTTGTCTCCACATTTCATGTTCCATCTCTCCTTTGCCCTTATCACCCCAGCCCCTTTCTTTCCATCTTCATGGATTGACAGATTCATCTCCACTGGCTAATAGCCTACCCAGACTGTTAGCTCATCTCAGTGGCCAAGTTCCTAAAGCTTAATGTTAATTCCTGAATATCAGCAGCCCCATTCCCATCGATCAATAATTCAACTTTACAAACGGATGACCCCATCTCTGACCAGTGGCCCATGCCCTATGGTTACTAGCTATCTCCATAAGGAACTCTCAGAGGTAACTCATACTTCATGCCTGCCACCCAGTGCCTCTGCTCTGTGGATCACTGACTCCAAGAGAGCCTCTCTCTGCTCAGTGGGATCACTGACTCCCAAGAGAGCCTCACAGACCGACAGTCCTCTATCTTCGTGGCTGGCCAGAGATTTCAGATCATCTTGGACCAAAACCCACATTTCCATGAATCAGTGGTGTCATCTCCAAAGAGCAACAGTTCATCTGGCTAACTAGGAACTCTGGGTAGATCCAAATCCCTCTCTTCTCTGTGTCTGAAAACAAGGACCACTGACCACCAACCTGTGATCTATACCCCTGCCTAAGTGACTAGTGGTCCAGAGGCATTAATGATCAGTTTCCTTAAAACCAATAGCCATCCTCCCTGCTTAATTATCGCATGTACCAGTGAGCCAGTGATCCCACACCCACAGAGTAGTAGCTTATCCCCAAGCATCAGTAGCTGGGTTTCCACATGCCAGTAGTCATATTCCTATGGAATAATGGCCTCATTCCTAATGATGGATAATTGAGTCTGAAGTCAGAGGCCTGAGCCACATTAATCAAGTCAGCACATCCTTATGAAAAATAGCCCTTACCTATCATATCAATTGCCTTATTCTAAGGTATCAATGCTTCCCTCCTACCAAGGACCACTGACCCTGTCTTGTCTCCCATAGACCATCACTCATCTCTGAACAGTCAGTAACTCAGCTCTTAAAGATCAGTAGCCCTGTCCTTGCTTGGGGTCAGTGACCAGTGCCAGTTACCAGTAGCTCATCTCCCTATCCTTAGTATCTGTTTTCATGGATTAATCTATTTGGACTGTTGGCACCCCACCCAACACACATACTACACTAAGACCATCAATTGTTCTATCACTAGAGATCAATTCTCCAGTCTCCAAAAATAATTATTCTGATCCCATGGATTAGTAGACCCATTCCCTGAATCAGTAGCTCCATGTCCTGACCAATGGCCCATACCACTGCCTACCCATATGTGTAATGAGACCCAAGCCCCAACTTTATGAAGCAGTGGTCTCATCCCCAGAGGACAACAGCTGTATCATCACTAATGAATAAACAACTCTTTGCATGTACAGTTGGCCAGTGGTTACCACACAGATCAGGAGCTCTTCTTAGATTGATGACCTCCTTCACTTCTGACTGAATAAGACAAAATCTATTTATTACCTCTGACCAATACCTCTACCAACAAGGACGAAGGTTCCAACCTTTGGGGTTGATCTCACATCCATGGTTAAAGCCCTCATCTCTGACTGATATATCGCCCTGTCCCCAAGAGTCATTTGTCCCCTTCCCATAAAACCATAGCTGCACCCCATTGCCCAGGAGTCAGACATCATGTATACATAGCCCCCATCCTGATCCCCTGCCATCTTTTCTTTCTTTCTTTCTTTCTTTCTTTTTCTTTCTTTCTTTCTTTCTTTCTTTCTTTCTTTCTTTCTTCCTTTCTTTCTTTCTTTCTTTCTTTCTTTCAATTTAAGACAGGGTCTGTCTGTGTAGTAGTCTTGACTGTCCTGGAACTCCTGAGGCTGGCCTCAAAATTACAGAGATCCGCTTGCCTCTGCCTCCCAAGGGCTAGGGTTAAAGGCATGCACCACCACACACACCCTGCCATCTTTTCTGGCTCCAGTACGACTCTGGCTCCCTGAACCTCATCCTCACACCAGTATTGAAGTAGGCAGCTAGGACTCACCCAGTACCTCCTCCATCCGGGAGTCTGGGTGGCCAGAAGTCCTCCCTACTTTCCAGGTTTGGCCGTCGGGGAATTGTGCTGCTGACCTTGGGGCTCGTGGGCCCCTGTGGAGTGGGAGGAGCTGCTGCAGGCTCCTCCACAGGCATTATGGCTCTTCGATTCCTCCTGGGCTTCCTGCTAGCTGGTGTTGACCTTGGTGTCTACCTGATGCGTAAGTGGCACCCTGCCAGAGACCTCTGCCTTGGGTCTCATGACACCTTTCTGTTTTTCCAGGCCATTTTCGTTGCCCCTAGGTCCCAAATTTCAGCTGTCCAGAATCCCAGCTGTCTTTCTGCCCAGGCTTTTTAGAGAGCCCAGGCAAGGGTCCTACCTCTTCCCACACTGTCTTCCCACATGCCGTGATCTCTAAAGACCTCACCTGACCCTCCTTCTGTCAGAGAATAGAGCCCCATTTTAAAAGCGAAATATTGGCCACGTATGGCGGCATACATGTAATTCCAGTACTCGAGAGGCTGCAGCAGGAAGGTTGTGAGTTCGAGTGTGGCCTGGGCTACGTTGTGAGACCTTGTCTCAAACCCCACCCTAAATGAAATCCTAAGAAGCTTATTTGACCTTGGACAAAGGTCGATATGAAGGGCAAATAGGACAAATGTGAAAGGACCTGTAAATTAGGGATGCTGAGCACCCAGACGGCTCCGATCCTGGAGCCCAGCTGGGTTTGAAGAGATAGATGGGTAAAGGTTCCTCTTCCTCGTCACCCAGAGGTCAGTCTGTGGGAGGTGATGGCTGCAGCCTCTGCTGAGGGCCTGACCTAGCTTTCTGTCCTTTCCTCCATCCCTCCCTCTCTCCTCTTGTCTCTCACACCTCCTGATTCCCTGGCCTCTCCTCCCTTCATCCCTGCTGTGTCCCCAGGCCTGGAGCTGTGCGACCCAACCCAGAGGCTTCGGGTGGCCCTGGCAGGGGAGTTGGTAGGGGTGGGAGGGCACTTCCTGTTCCTGGGCCTGGCCCTTGTCTCTAAGGACTGGCGATTCCTGCAGCGAATGATCACCGCCCCTTGCATCCTCTTCCTGTTCTATGGGTCAGTATTACCCTTCATCTGTGGCCTGCCTCTTCCCGTCTGTACCTCCAGCCTAGTCCTTAGCCCCCACCAACTGCCCAGTTCCTCAGAGGTGGTAGTGTCCCATCCCTGGGTCCAGAGAAAGAAGGCTTTACTGTGTACTCTACCACCTGCCCATAGCTGGCCCGGTCTGTTTCTGGAGTCCGCACGGTGGCTGATTGTGAAGCGGCAGATTGAGGAGGCTCAGTCTGTGCTGAGGATCCTGGCTGAGCGAAACCGGCCCCATGGGCAGATGCTGGGAGAAGAGGCCCAGGAAGCCTTACAGGGTAAGAAGCAAGTGGTCCCTACACCTGATGACCTTTGCATGGCTGTAGCTGTGACCCCCACCACCACCACCACTCCAGTGCGGGGGATCCTGGGGTCTCAGCCGTTTCTAATTGCTCCTCTCTTTTTTCCTAAAGAACTGGAGAATACCTGCCCTCTCCCTGCAACATCCACCTTTTCCATCGCGTCTCTCCTCAACTACCGGAACATCTGGAAGAATCTGCTTATCCTGGGCTTCACCAAGTGAGCCTGGCTGTCTGAGCTGAGGGCCAGGCCCGTAGCTGGGATAGGGGCTGGTTGGGTGGGGAAAGCCTCTGGAAACCCTGCAGAGGATGAGGCTGTGGGAAGCTGTGGCTAGGGGTTCAGACGCTGTTCTGTTTGGACCTGTTGCGTAGCTTCATCGCCCATGCCATTCGCCACTGCTACCAGCCTGTGGGAGGAGGAGGGAGCCCGTCAGACTTCTACTTGTGTTCTCTGCTGGCCAGCGGCACAGCGGCCCTGGCCTGTGTCTTCCTGGGGGTCACCGTGGACCGCTTTGGCCGCCGGGGTATCCTGCTTCTCTCAATGACTCTCACAGGCATTGCCTCCCTGGTCCTGCTGGGCCTGTGGGATTGTGAGTATCTTCTCCTTCTCCACATTGTGGGAATCCTGCAGCTAGGGAACCCCAACAGAGGTGTCTCAGGAAGGCTTTGGCCCCTACATCTAACATAGACTCAGACCTTCCCCAGACCACTGCCCAGCTGTGCCAATTTATCTATTCCTCCATTGCATAACTGAATGCCCAGAACGCAGACGGCGTGGGCCAGAGGGTTTGAGAGCCAGGAGGAGGATGTCAGAGGCTAGGCTGGGTGTGTGCTCCCCACCTCCGTTCATATCATCCCCTTTGGTCCCCCAGATCTGAACGATGCTGCCATCACCACTTTCTCTGTCCTTGGACTCTTCTCCTCCCAAGCTTCTGCCATCCTCAGTACCCTCCTTGCTGCTGAAGTCATCCCAACCACTGTCCGGTGAGAGGGGGGG
>CABHPH010098969.1:0-13360 GCA_902168325.1 Peromyscus nudipes | reverse complement strand
GAGAGAGAGAGAGAGAGAGAGAGAGAGAGAGAGAGAGAGAGAAAGGAGCATTATTTTAGGTTAAAGACAAGTTCATTTGTGAAGATTCTCTTCATTTGTGCTCATCAGACATTTAAAAAAGAGAAAGTGTCACATTCTTCCTGGTCACAGATTCTGGCTGGGAGATGGAGTATGTCTTTGGCTATGTCCTCTCCAGTGCCCTGTGTTGCTGTCTACTACAGATGCATGTTAAAACAAACCAACAACTCTTGATTTACTCTCAGAAACAAAGACAGTATAATTTTTGAATTCTTAAGCTATTTTAAACATGTGGATAAAAAGCACTCTGAGGGTGTGAGGGTAGAGTGGTTGAGGGTTCCTTGCCAGCCGTGAGGTGACTTTAGTTACGTCTATAGTGAAGTAAGCCTCCAAAAGGCAGATATTTTTCTAGGTGATGGAACTTTGACTATCAGGGGGATGCAGTGTGGATGATAGTGGTTTGGAGAGTCAATTAAGTGGTTTCCAGGGAGTTTCTACAAGTATGGCGCACATAATCCAGACAGGGGGCAGTTACCCATAATCCCACTGGGGAGGTAAGGCAGGAAGTTGGTGTGTTGGAGAGTAGCCTGCTGGGACATGCTGAGATGCTGTCTCAGAAGAGGGGTGGGTGAGGGGACCATAGATATAGGAAAAGCAGAACGTGTGTGTGTGTGTGTGTGTGTGTGTGTGTGAGAGAGAGAGAGAGAGAGAGAGAGAGAGAGAGAGAGAGAGAGAGAGAGATATGAAGTCTATTGATGAAATTCATAGGAAACAGCCTAGAAAGAATTTACCAGAAATGTTAGCATTGGTATTGTACTTATTTTCTCTGTCTTTGCTTTATAAACTACCTGAGCTTATATTATTTATGCCAGCCATTAGCCTCAATTTAATGAAAACAAAAACTAAGCAAATGAACACGATTGCAATCAGATCTCAGCTGCCATGTAAGATGGAGTCTTAGCACCTGACGACCTCAGGGGAAGAAAGGAAGTTTTGGAACTGTTTCTGAAAAGTAGAAATAAATGATGATGACACAGTGACAGGCAGTTTGAAACATAAAATCCAGAAGGAGTGTTCTTACCCACATTCACAACTTACTTCAATCTGTGAAATCTCCTGCTTTTAAAGAAACTGTCCTTAAAAGACGCGCACGTGTGTGTGTGTGTGTGTGTGTGTGTCTGTCTGTCTGTCTGTCTGTCTGTCTGTCTGTCTGTCTCTGTGTGTGTTTCCTCAGTGCATGTTACTGTCTCATGTCTGGTGTCTTTTGAGAACACGGAGAGATTACCAGCCAATAGCCACTGGAGATGGGTTGTGTGCAAACAGGTTAATAATTAAATGGTTATGGGGCTGCTTGTTCCTTATCTTCCTCTGTGGAGTAAGGATGCTTAGACAAGGATGGGCACCCATCTAGAACTTCCTTTTGGTCCCTGTGGAAAGAGGAGCTGAGGACCTGCCCTCATAGTGGCCTGTGAAGGATCTGACAGTCATGGTTTCTCTGGACAGAGGAGAGTAGGGAAGAGCCTTTAGAGCAGGGTCCCTTGGCCAGGAGGCACAGAATGGTCATGGTCCCCACAGAGGCTGACCTGTGACATGGCATTCATAAGAGCTTGGCTATCATTGGCAAAGCTGACTTCAGCAGGGTGGTTTCTCTTCAGGCTTCAGTTCCAGAGAACTAACAAGTTGCAGCCTGAACGGGCATTGCATGAAGGCAGGCAAACACTGTCGTCTGGGGTAATTGGCTAATGTTTTCTGAGTGCTTTGGTGCAATGGAGTTGGCCAATCCTGGCTTTTCATCTTGGCCATCTTAAGGGCAGTGATTGACCCAGCCATGTCAACCCTCCAAGCCAAATGGGAGCATCATTGTCTACCTAGAGGGACTGCTGCTATGACACATTGGGAAGAATGTGCCGATGTGTGTGAAGTGCCTGCCCTGTGCGAGACTCTTGAGAAATGTTTCTCATCCCTGCCTGTGCCTCTTCCTGCTCACTCTATTTTTTTTTTTTAAACAGAAGCACACCTGGTTGTAGATGATCAGGTACTTGAGTGTTCTTATTATTGGATTTACATGGATTTAGCCTATAAGGATCCCTACCTATTGTTAAAAGTAAGCTTTTATTCTAAGCACTTTAGTAAGGGGGCTTGATGTGGGGTTAAAGAGGCATTGAGGAAAGCTGGTGTAGACCCTTTTTGGGGGGAACCAAGCCACCAGATAGTTGGCCCCAGTATTCTGACAGTGCCATCACCTTCTATCTAGGGCCTTCCTCTGCTATTGGAAAAAGCCAGTTCTCACTGGGCATCTGAGTAGCAGGGACTGAAATGAATTCCTCTGCTCTCTCCATAGGCCCCAGGGTCTCTGGGCACAGATCCTAGAGGCAGTGCTATGGGAGTACTGTGGGGGGGTTTCAGAGAGGCCTTGGAGCCTGGTGCCTGTGTTTGCATTTGAGCTGAGGTAGCTGCAGTATGGCTGTGTAGGAAGACAGTGCTCATCCTCCAACAATATAGGCCAGGGAGTCTTTTCCTTCTATAAAAGTTTTGGGAAAGGGGGGCGGTGTGAAGATGTTCTTAGCTTTGCTCTCTGACAGTGTTGCTTGCATTCTGTCTGAGCCCTGTCTCTTCCTAGAGATGTGCCAGGGCTGTTAAGGCTGCAAATCACCACCAAAGAAATAGCTCAGTTCTACTCACAGGTAATATGGCCTTTCAAAGTCTTGATAATTTAGAGAAACTTTACAGTAGGCTGATTGTATTTAGAAGAAGGTCAAACATGGTTACTATTTAGTTTATACTTAATGCAATTAGCATTTGCTTAGTTTTTTTTATGCAACAGGCTGATGCTTTTGATTCGCCTTGGCCGTTCATTCCTTTTGCCCACCGTGTGAGGGCTTCTGGTTTCTAAGATCATCTGTCATGCCCTGTACTCAAAGCATTCTGATAAGGATAAGCCCTTACTCCCCACTAACATTTCTACAAGCATTGTCTTTGTCTTTGGCCATGATGTATCATATTCAGGTGAAAGTTGAGTCCCTTGACCTTGCATGACCTGGCATTGGGCTTCTTCTCTTTGGGGAGACAATATATCTTTATAGGGAGAAAACACCCCACCTACTGCATCCACTGAAGTAGATCGGATTTTGAGTGGCCACCTTGAAAACACAGAGGAAATCAGTCTCATCATATGGGAAACTCATTGTTAAAGGGAAGTCACGTCCAAAATGAGGAAAGCAAATGAAATACCAACCCAGGGAAACAGCTTCATCTGGAAATCTGAACCTGAGGTTTCATCCTGGAGCCAACCCTCCCTATCCTTCCAGGAAGCCGGATGAAGTGGCCGTGTGGTGTTGGCTTTAAAACACCTACCGGTTTTCTACATCTGCCTTCAATTAACTGTGCAATCACTATTAGCAATGCATCTGTATAAACTGATCATAGAGCCAGGGCTGTCTTCCATTTGACTAGAAAAGGAAGCTTGAAACCTCTTAGAGGGTTGGAAGACAGCTGTCTCTATTTCTCGATCATGGCCAGTTGAACTAAGGAATATTCTTTTTAGAAAGGTGAGGAGGTCAAGGTAAAGGAAAAGTGCAGAACAAAGGTCCATGAGCAAAAGCAGTTGTTTCAAGTTGTAGGGCCCTTTGGTCACTGCAGAGATAAGCAGTCGGCTGGTCGGGGCAGAGCCAGCATGCAGCAAGCACTGAGGTCGCAGCCACAACTAGTCTTTTGTCTTGGCATTTCCCAGTGTCAGTGTCCTGGGCACCTTGTAGATCGCCATTAAGATGTTTGACTTGGAGACTTCCTGTTGTCAAGAACTAGGATGGGATGGTGATCAAGCAGTTCCCATCACTTCTTCATTATGGGTTTTATTAGTCAGTTTTCTGTGACTGTGACAAATATTTTGGCTCATGGTTTTAGACATTTCATTTCATGGTCAGTTGGCTGTGCTGCTTTTGGGCCTATGCAAGGCGGAACCTGATGGTGGAGAAAGCTAGATGGAAGCCAGGAAGCAGCAACAAGGAGGGGCCACAGTTCCAATAGCCTTTTCAGAAACATGAGCCCAGGAACCTGATATCCTCCTGTTAGCCCCCACAGTTTGAAGATTCTACCACCTCCCCTTCGAGCCTCCTTCAGGGGCAGGGGGTGGGAGGTAGACCAAGGCTTTGATACATAGGCTTTGGGCCTATTTTGTATCCACATTATAACACTGATCACCTTTCTGGTCACTGGCTGTGGAGTAAATGTTAAAAATGATTTTCCCCTTTTGGGCTGATGCTAGAGAAACAAGTTATGTCCCTGGTCATCCTTGTAACTCCTGCTGGGAGAGAGTAGAAGGTGGACCCCATGACTTACTCATAACAAGCATTGCTGCATGCCTGCTGTGTGCTTTGCTGGCCCCCTTCTGATATTATATTGTGATCTCATGGATCAGCAGCAGAGAGCCACATGGCAGCTGCTTTCAAGGTGTGGGGTTGAAAAGCTAAAGTGGTTTTTGTTCTCAATAATGAAAGCCGTCTTCCCAGACAGTGAGTAATGGAAGTAGGAAGGCTGGGCTCCACAGCAGCTGGCCAACTTGTCTGAGCTTCTCAAACTTAAGAATTGCGCGGGGGAATTTATCACAACTTTCAGCCTTGGGCTTAACCTCAGAGGTTTAGTCAATTAGGAGCAGGGTTTATTAATTAACTATATTAAGAACAAGAGGGCCAAGTGATGGTATAAGCCTGAAGAGATACCTGAACATAACTAGGTAAAGATGAACGAGATTCAACTCCATGGAATTATCTTCTGTCCTCTACACATGTGCCCTGGCATACCCCCACCCCACCCCATAATAATACTAAATAGTTAACTTACAAAAAAGCAGAAGCCAGCTCAGTTCTGATTTAGGTTGATAATCAGTTAACCATCAGAGTTTCAGAAATATGAGGGAGGGTGGTATATTGGTATTGGTGCTGAAAAATTGGAATTACAGGGAAACCTTTTTAAAAAAACAACAACATATTTCTCTGCTATTCCTGCCGTTTTGGCCTTTCTGTCTTGGTGACCCAGTTGGAGCTCATGAGACTATTATTTCTTCTTTTTGGTTGAGCGGGTAAAACAGAATATTTAAGAATCAGCTGACTTAAAACAGTTTTAGGCACAGTCCAGGTTGAGAGTACTTACAAGATGCTCCTCAGTCCCATTGGTGTATATTCATTATACATGGCCCTGGGTTACGTAAAGACATTTTCATATGAATATATAATGTACTTTGAGCATATTCGTGTCCCCTACCCATGCCTTTCCCTTGGAGTTTTGTTCTTTGTACTGAAAAGAGCTCCAGTCTGCATATTCAACACACCTTCTGAAGATGCTTTTACTTCCCATTGGCATTGCTGGGATCCAAGGGCTCTGTAGAGAGGGCCTGGCCTCAGCCCCTCTGACCTTGACACATGCTGACCCTTGTGTCGGGCAAGAGATTCAGCAGAGAAGACATTTCTCCAGACCCCTCTCTTTAACACTTACAGCTGTGTAATTGTGACTTAAACCCACACTTCCCCCGTCTGTGGGTGCTTTGCTCATGAACAACTATGCGCTGTGTGGAGACAGCAGGGATGTTCTGTACTGGGGCATCTGCCAGAGTGAGGCCAATAGGAAGACAGGTATGCTGATTCCTTACAGCTTCCCCAGCTCACAGCTCATCCTGGGAGCCTGTGGACTTGGATGCAGCATGTCTCTGGAGCCTGCTGAGGGTCGTGCTGCTGGTCCGTGGCCCTTTGATCAGCAAGGACCTAAGAGGTATCCTACTGTGTAGGACTGTGTAGCTGTCCTACTGTGTAGGTTGGCTGTGAACTGTAAATGCAGAGTCATCTCTCTTTACAAACTGATAGTTCTTTCTTCCAGTCCAAGAAACAGAAGAGACTCCCATCTCTTACTTAACTCTGGTCTGAAAAATTGGGAAGTCATCAACATATCACCTCAGTTTCTTCAGTTATTATTTGTCTTCAATAGCATAAGAAATAAAGAAGAGGGCAGAGCAAGGAATAATGTGCCGTATGGGCTGAAATGTGACAAGGGCCAGGCATTCAGGTGGCTCACAGTGATGACGCCTCCTTTAGGGCTTCTAGAGTTTACCAATGAATAAAAGAGTTTTACATATGAACTAACAAAAGCGTGATATCTTTCCATAGATCGCAGCTGCATTTTTAGGAGTGTTTCATTTCCCAGCTGTATTAGTTACTTTTCTCATTGCTGGGACATTACCTGATAGAAGCAGCTTGAAGAAGGAAGGGTTGTGTTTGCCTTGTGGTTCGAGAGTAAACATTGCCTTGTAGCGTAGATTGGCCTGAAAATCGGAGTCCTTCTGCCCCCTGGGATTACAGGTGTGCACCACCATACCATGTCTTGCCTGAGCTTTGAGTCGTACCCATGAATCTCTCTTTAATATTGTCACGTAAGGTCATCCTGTCCCATGCCAGTGTCTGTTCTGCTGTCCCCGAGGAGCTCCTTCCTCCCCTCCCAGCCCTGCCTCCCTGTGTTCTTTGCACACATCATGTCAGGGCAGGCATGGCGGCAGCTGGTCACATTGTCTCTACAGTCAGGAGTCAGAGTGAGGAATGCCAGTGCTCGGCTTGCGCTTTCCTTTTGAATTCAGTCTAGGACCCCAGGCCAGCGAATGATGCCACTTACAGCTAGGGTGAATCTTCCCACCTCAAGTCATCTGATCCTGGAGCTCCAGCAGATGTGTCCAGGAGTTTATCTCTCAGGTGACTTGAGAATTTGTCAAGTTTACAATGATATCACACCAACAGAAGATAGTTTTTAGCCAAGAGGACTCACCCCATCTCTCCTCCCTACTAGCCGAGAATAGCACTGCCCTCCACTGGTGCATCAGGTAGTGTTGACGGTAAAACCATGAAAGTTACTGTTGACCACACTCCTGGGTGGACCCTTCCCATATACCCAGCAGCACAGAATACACCCATGTGCCAAATGCCTGCTTAAAACGGAGGTAGTTATCAAGGTAGGAACTTCCAAGAAGAATCCTGTTTGTCCGGCATGGATTTGAAGATTAGGGGCCACTTATATTTTCCACTCACTAGCAAATGGGCTTCTGTGCCAGAGAAGGGTTTACAAAGGCACAGACCATGTCCTGACAGAGCCCACTGTTGGGAAACACAGACATTTAGGTGACTGTAAAAACAGCTCCTGTATAAAGTCGACTTCCCAGGTTCCCTCCACCACCCGGTTCATTGTCTCTGTAGCACTTACTGTGACTTGACTGAGTCCTCACTTGTGCCTCATCTTCTCTGTCACGGCGCAAGCAAAGTCCAGAACTTTCTCCTGGCCATCAGTTGTGTGGTTATGTGCTGCCTACAGGGTGTGAAAGGAGCTTCCCCCAGCCGAGGCGCTCTGTGGGGCTGTCTGCAGCACTGCAGAGTCTAGGCTCGAGGCTTAGGCCAACTGAGGCAGCCATAGCTGTTCTCAAAACTAATTACTCTAAGAGCTGTTACAAGGTGGATCACTGGGCCCCACACACGAGTTTCTGATCCAGCAGACCTACAATGCAGTCAGGGAATTTCTAATTTGTTTTTGTTTTTTGAGACAGGGTTTCTCTGTGTAGCTTTGGAGCCTTTCCTGGAACTCACTCTGTAGACCAGGCTGGCCTCGAACTCACAGAGATGCGCCAGGCTCTCAGAGAATTTCTAGTAACTTCCAGGTGATGGTGATGCCGCTGTTCCTCAGACCACTCAGAAGAACCACAGGATGGGGCCTCGATGTGCTCCACTGTATCTGGTGGATGGATTGAGGCAGGTGATAACAGGCTCAGAAGCGCCTTAGAAGCTGTGCAGTGTCCCCATGAGGGAGACTGGGATCTGAAAGGGACCCCAACAGTGGGACTGGAAGCAAAAGAGACTTCACACCCAGGTGACAGCAGAATCACTGGGCTTAGGGAGAGATGGGACCAGAGAAGATGAGGAGTAATTGGAGCACTTAGGAGGAAAGGAATACAGAGAACCCAGAGACACAGGCTGGGGAGGGGAAGAAGGCAGCTGTTTGGGACAAGAGAAAGTAGATGCTTAAGCAGGGCTGGAGGATTCCATGTGAATATGAAAGAGCCTAGAGTTAGCAGTGCACCTTGGAGCTCAGGCAAGGCCTGGAGTGATGCCACTTACCTGTGATCCCAGCACTCAGAGGCAGAGGCAGAAGAGTGATTCAGACCAGCCTTGGCTGTATAGTAAGACCATGTCTCAAAATGCAGAGGTATCAGCTGTAACAGAAAACCCTGGGAGATAATTCTGAACCAGAGTGACAGGTTTTGCTGCCTTCCATATGGTGGTTTAAGCTGACACTGTAGGCCTGATGAAGGGCAGCTCAGTAGAGCAGAAGTATATGGCACTCAGAAGGGTATGGGATGGAGAGATGGCTCGGTGGGCAGGAGCACTTGTGCAAGCATGGAGACCTGAGCTCAGATCAGCATCCACACAAAACGGTGGCCATGACCATGTGTGTACCTGTAACCCAGCCCCGAGGCAGGAGGATTGCTGAGGCTTGCTGGTTGCCAGCCTAGCTTGGGGCCCAATGAGAGACCCTGTCTCAAAGGAGTTAAGACCAGATGCCGTCCTTTGGAATCTTCATTGAATATGCATGAATGTGTGCACTCCCACACACCCATGCATACACCACACACACGCAGAGACACACACAGACACACACACACAGTCACACACATACAGAGACACACACAGACACGCACGCACACACACACACACACACACACACACACACACACACACACAGCCAGTGAACAATCTGTACAGGAGGAGCGGGTGAACAGAGAAGTGAGTTGTGTGTTGTAAGATGTGTCAAGGAACAAAAGGGTGTCACTGGGGAGGGACATCACCAAATGGTGGACCGTCTTGGACACTGGCCCCAAATCTGACAAATACTGGGATTCTGTGAAAGAATCACCCGCAGAGGAGTGTGGTATAGGAGCTGGTCTTTGGGCGGTGCAGTCAGTCACTTTTCAACCCACCTGTGCTGTTTCAGTTTGTCTCAGTGGCAAGCCGTGCTGTTCCCCTGACACAGAATGTACATAAGCAAGTTCTGAGCCAGATGCTGTGGTGGACACTGTAATCTGCAGCCCTTAGGAGGCTGCAGCAGGAGGATTGTGACTTTGAAGCTGGACTAGGCCACATTGTGAGATTTTTATCTCAGAAGAAGAAGAGAAAAGAAATAAAAGTAGCCCTGCATACCGTATTCATACACACAGGCTGTGGTAGCCACCTGGAGCCGAGGAGACACAGATGGAATAGTTTGCTGGTGCACAATTAGGCTGGGGTCATTTTTGCCCCCTCTAAGCTAGGCACTGAGGAGCAAAGACACTCCTTTGGGTTTGATCCGCATCCAGGTGCTCCTGGGACCTTGTATCCACTGGTGTCAGTCTATGGAGGACTCCTACAAATCTTTCTGAAATGCTTAAGCTAGATTGATACAGAGAATCTATTTTTTTTTTTCTGAACAGAGGATCCTCAGGTGATGATGGCTTGCCAGATGATAAATTTTTTTTTTTTTTTTTGGTTTTTCGAGACAGGGTTTCTCTGTGTAGCTTTGTGCCTTTCCTGGAGCTCACTTGGTAGCCCAGGCTGGCCTCGAACTCACAGAGATCCACCTGCCTCTTCCTCCCGAGTGCTGGGATTAAAGGTGTGCGCCACCAACGCCTGGCCAGATGATAAATATTTGCTTTCTAATTTGTGATGTTAGTTTAGTTGTGTGGATCTTTGTAAACCCTCTTTTTTGCTTTGTTAAATTTTTCTGTATTTATTTTGCAGTAGACAACCATGCAATGCCATCCCTGATCTTTGAGAACACAGGGATGAAGGTCAGCAGGTCTCTAACTGTTGTGTGGTGACTCAGCATCGGCTGTGTCTAGTTTCTAAGGATGCCATGTACAAGGACACAGACACACTGACCTGTGTTCTGTCTTTACAGTTCTGTACAGAGCTAAACCAGCCAATCCTGCCCAACATCCGGAAGTGGAAGGGGTCCCGAGGATGCTGGAGGTCCGTGATTGCTGAGACGCCTTCAAGTCAGCTTCAGAAGGTACTCCTACCTACACGGTTTTGTATTTAAACACAGTATTTTCCCCAAATCAAGGACAATTTAAATTTTTCTTTGTCAATATCCTTGGTCCTGTTTTGCATATCTGCCCTAACTTTTGATCATTTCTAATTTCCTAGGCCTCACTTCATGTTTTGATCAGGGATGTATTCCTGCCCAGATAGAAATGGGAGCTTAGCATCTTGGGAAGAGAAATCCTGTCTGGGGCCAAAGCATCTCTGTGTTCGTCTGTATGTCTGTCCGTTGTCCGTGTAATCCCTGCGTCACAGCTCTGAGAATTCACGACCACCGCAGTTCACGCAGGAAAGCTTTGCTTTCTGAGGTGGAACTTAGGCGCCTGGAGGAGCTCTGCTGAGATTTCCTTCTCTTTCGTCCCCGAAGGGATGGGTGAATCTGTGTATGAGCATTTTCATTCTCTCATACATTCATACCCAAATTACCTACCTTGTAATATTTATATCATCAGGCTCTTTGTTTTTGGGTGTTTGGGGGGCGGCTGGGGGATAGAGGTTGCCATCAAGTGTCTTCTTCCATTGATTTCCACCTTTTACTTTCTTGAGACAAGGTCTCTCAATGAACTGGAAGCTCAGAGATTCAGACTGGCTAGTCAGTGAGCGTCAGGGATCCACTGTCTCTGCCTTCTGCCTCAGTGCTGGGCTTACAGGCCACTGTGTCCAGCTTTTTAGGTGGGTTCTGGGCTCTGAACTCAGGTCCCTCTGCTTGTGTGACAGGGACTCTACTGACTGAGGCATCTCCCTAGCCTAGGTTCTTAGATTTTTAAGACTATTTCTTATAATCACTTGAATTTCAAGAACATCTGTGTAATCTTTGCACAAATGCAGATGTTTTCAAGGTTCTCATAGGCCCTATCTGCTTACAACATTATGAGTTGTATTTACATGACGGATACTTGTAATTTGGGCTCTTAGATTATTAATGTAGAGTAGATTAAAGTTGTCTGTTCATTTACTAGTATCGACTGTAAGCCCCTCTTCTTTTCAGTGACTGCTGAAAACGGTGCCCGTAACTCCTTTCTCTGGGTTTGCTCTTTTGGGGGTGGAACCAGCCTTGCAGCGGACAGTGAGTTCACAGTGGGCTGAAAGGAACTCACGTGGGATGCATCTGGTTTTCAGAATGTAGCCCAGGGACCCTCCTTTCAGTCCACACAAAAAATAATGCCACTTGGCTTTATTTATTTATTTTTGTTTAAGCATTTTATATGGATAACAGTGTAGGAAAATTCATGTGACTCTTAGAGTCCATTCATCTTCATTCACTCATTCATTCATTCATTCATTCATTCATTCAGCAAACCATTCATGAGAGGTTGTTCATATATATGTGAGAAAAATAGACCCAGCAACCCAGCCTTATCTGTGACCACTCTTTGTAAGAACTGCTGGGTATCCCAGCCCCCTTCACTAAGTTTACAGCCATTTAGCAGGACAAGTCAGCTCATGCTCCATTAGAAGGGGAGCCAAGGCCATCAGAGAGCAGTCACTGAGGGCTTATTTTATCTGCACCATGGAACAGTAGCCCCTTCCTCAGTTCCCAGGACAGCCCCAGTATAGGAGGAGATAGTGAGTGTTGGGGTGCTTCAGTGATGGAGCACGGACTGGGGCTTGGTGGGCTGCCCCTTAGGTGATGGTGACTTTGGACTGGGATCCCTGCCAGCATCAGGCTGCAGCCATGTCTGGGCTCGGCCACCTGTTATCATAGAGTATTATGAGTTCAGTGGGTCTGAGTCACCCAGATTAATGGCATGTACAATTTCTTAAATTTTAAAGATGCATAGATCCAAGCTGGGTGGTGGTGGCACATGCCTTTAATCCCAGCACTCGGGAGGCAGAGGCAGATGGATCTCTGTGAGTTCAAGGCCAGCCTGGTGCACAGAGCGAGTTCCAGGACAGGCTCCAAAGCTACACAGAGAAACCCTGTCTCAAAAAACAAAACAGAACAAAAAGATGCATAGATCCAAGAGCTATTTTTCAACACAATGTGAGTCAAACATCATCCATCCATGGCCATGAACCTACAGTCTACATGCTGAACAGCTGTTGTGTCCCTGAGCCCTGGAGTCATATCCAGATACCAACTAGAGGGACAGTTTGCAATGAGAAAGCAGAGAGACATAGGAAGAAATTATTTTCCCCAAAGCAGACCCTTGTGATTGGAAGTGGCAGTCTACCTTGAGTCCAATGAGCTATCTCTGGCATAAGTGGTTTTCTATGGCTGTGGCTATCTTGGCCACCTAAGTCATATTTGAAAAAGGTGCCTGGGAGAGGGTCAGAGCCACAGTGAGAAGGAAAAAGTGTAGGGATGAGAAAGGTCCCGAGAAGCAGCATCAGAAAGGAGTCCTCCCAGGAGACCCCCCTCCTCCCATATCCTGGAGGACTGTGGGGCTGGGGTGGTCTTCAGGCAGATGACATGAGTGATGCCTGAGGAAGCTTGCTCTGGAACTTCTTGGGGAACAGTAAACAGAATAACAGCCTCAACTCCAGAGCCCACCGTAATGACTTCATTCTCTCTGTCTTCATGAGTCTTAGTCACCCTGAGGGCCTTGCCTGGGTCCCCTGGTTCCCGGACACAGCTGACTGAGACCCAGGTGTGACCATACTAGTGCATGCTTTAGTGATGGGCAAGGAGGTCTTGCACAACATAAAAGGCTCACATTCACGTTCCCCCTCCTTCTGTCCTAAGCACACCCGTTCAAGGGAGGTATGCCTGTCAAATGTCTGTCTGGGATGCGAGCTGAAGTTGTATGTGTGACAGCAGCTGCTCAGAGGTGGCCAGGGCTACTTCAGCAAAGAGGAGCAGTGACAAGTGCTGCTGGCTGGCTTGGTGACCTGTTGATCTGTCCCTGGTGTCAGACACTTACTTACGAATGCCCTGGTGGCCAGCAGTGGCTCAGCTGGAGTAAGCCGACAGACTGAGACAGGTTTTCATGTTCGGCAAGGCCCCAGAAGCAGTGGCAGAAGCAGACAGCATGGAAGCTACTTCTCTGATTCCCAGAGCCAGCAGGGGGCCCAGGACTGTGCCCACTACACCCCAAGTTTGTCTGCACCTCCCTCACTGACCCAGGCTTCAGATCTGTGTGAATCCCTGTCCGTTTGCCGAGAGCCCCTGTTCAATTTCAAGTCACTACCACCATAAGCACTGACTTCTGTTCTTCCGGCAAATACTGATTGAGAAGTGACTAGGTGCTAGGCACCCTTTGTGTAAGCAGTCGCTTATCACAAGACATACCTGCCTCCCC
>CABHPH010098968.1:0-49703 GCA_902168325.1 Peromyscus nudipes | reverse complement strand
ATAAGTTTATTAAGGTACACAATATTTGGGAACACAATACCACCACACCCTTGCCCTTCATTACCCTCACTCACGTCCAGGTTGTTCATGTAGATCTCATCCATTTCTCTGCCATTGGGTGATCCCTGTGTCTTTCTTAGGGTCCTGTTTTCTAGGTAGCCTCCCTGGAGTTGTGAGTAGCAGTCTAGTCATCTTTGTTTTACATCTAGTATCGTCCTATGAGTGAGTACATACCATGTTTGTCTTTCTGAGTCTGGGTTACCTCACTCAGGATGATTTTTTCTAGATCCATTCATTTGCCTGCAAACCTCATGATGTCATTGTTTTTCTCTGCTGAGTAGTACTCCATTGTGTATATGTATCATATTTTATTTATCCATTCTTCAGCTGAAGGGTATCTAGGTTGTTTCCAGGTTCTGGCTATTACAAACAATGCTAATATGAACATAGCTGAGCAAGTGCCCTTGTGATATGATTGAGCATTCCTTGGGTATATGCCCAAGACAGGTATAACTGGGTCTTGAGGAAGACTTATTCCCAATTTTCTAAGAAAGCACCATATTGATTTCCAAAGTGGCTGTACAAGCTTGCATTCCCACCAGCAGTGGAGGAGAGTCCCCCTTGCTCCACATCCTCTCCAACATAAGCTGTCTTCAGTGTTTTTGATCTTAGCCATTCTGACAGGTGTAAGGTGGTATCTCAGAGTCATTTTGATTTGCATTTCCCTGATGATTAGGGATGTTGAGCAATTCCTTAAATGTCTTTCAGCCATTTGAGTTTCCTCTGTTGAGAATTCTCTGTTTAGTTCTATAGCCCATTTCTTAATTACACTGTTGGGCATTTTCATGTCTAATTTCTTGATTTCTTTATATATTCTGGATATCAGCCCTCTGTCAGATGTGGAGTTGGTGAAGATCTTTTCCCATTCTGTAAGCTGTCGCTTTGTCTTGTTGACCGTGTCCTTTGCTCTACAAAAGTTTCTCAGTTTTAAGAGGTCCCATTGATTGACCTCTTTCTCAATCTTTCTCTCAGTGTCTGTGCTACTGGTGTTATATTTAGGAAGTGATCTCCTATGCCAATGCGTTCAAGACTACTTCCTACTTTCTCTTCTAGCAGGTTCAGAGTAACTGGATTTATGTTAAGGTCTTTGATCCACTTTGACTTAAGTTTTGTGCACGGTGACAGATATGAATCTATTTGCAGCCATCTACACGTTGACATCCAGTTATGCCAGCACCATTTGTTGAAGATGCTTTCTTTTTTCCATTGTACAGTTTTGGCTTCTTTGTCAAAAATTATATGTTCATAGGTGTGTGGATTATTGTCAGGGTCTTCAATTTGATTCCATTGGTCCACATGTTGGTTTTTATGCCAGTACCAAGCTGTTTTTATTACTGTAGCTCTATAGCAGAGCTTGAAGTCAGGGATCGTGATGCCTCCAGAGGTTATTTTATTGTACAGGATTCTTTTGGCTATCCTGGGTTTTTTGTTTTTCCTTATGAAGTTGAGTATTATTCTTTCCAGGTCTGTGAAGAATTGTGTTGGGATTTTGATGGGGATTGCATTGAGTCTGTAGATTGCTTTTGGTAAGAATGCCATTTTTACTGTGTTAATCCTGCCTATCCATGAGCATGGGAGATCTTTCCATTTTCTGACATCTTCTTCAATTTCTTTTTTCAGGGACTTAAAGTTCTTGTCATATAGGTCCTTCACTTGCTTAGTTAGAGTACCCCAAGGTATTTTATATCATTTGTGGCTATTGTAAAGGGTGATGTATCTCTGATTTACTTCTCAGCCTGTTTGTCAAATATAGGAGGGCTACTGATTTTTTTTGAGTTGATCTTGTATCCTGCTACATTGCTGAAGGTGTTTATAAGCTGTATCAGTTCCTTGGTTGAATTTTTGGGGTCACTCATGTATACTATCATGTCATCTGCAAATAAGGAAAGCTTGACTTCTTCCTTTCTAATTTGTATCCCCTTAATCTCCTTATGTTGTCTTATTGCTCTGGCTAGAACTTCAAGTACTATATTGAATAAGTATGGGGAGAGCGGACAGCCTTGCCTTGTTCCTGATTTTAGTGGAATCGCTTTGAGTTTCTCTCCATTTGATTTGATGTTGGCTGTTGGCTTGCTGTAAATTGCCTTTATTATATTTAGGTATGTTCTCTGTATTCCTGATCGCTCCAAGACCTTTATCATGAAGGGGTGTTGGATTTTGTCAAATGCTTTTCTGCATCTAGTGAGATGATTGTGTGGTTTTTTTTCTTTGAGTTTGTTTATATGGTGTATTACATTGACGGACTTTCGTATGTTGAACCACCCTTGCATCCCTGGGATGAAGCCTACTTGATCATGGTGGATAACTGTTTTGATGTGTTCTTGGAGTCTGTTTGCCAGTATTTTATTGAGTATTTTTGCATCAATGTTCATGAGGGAGATCGGTCTGTAGTTCTCTTTCTTTGTTGCATCTTTGTTTGGTTTAGGAATCAGGGTAATTGTAACCTCATAGAAGGAGTTTGGTAATGTTCCTTCTGTTTCTATTGTGTGGAACAATTTAGAGAATATTGGTACTAGCTCTTCTTTGAAGATCTGGTAGAATTCTGCACTGAAACCATCTGGTCCTGGGCTTTTTTTTTTTTTTATCCCAGACCCAAAACCTAAGCAAAGGCGATTAGATTCAAGGTTCTTGTTTAAAAAAAGAAGAAAAAGATAATTACTAGTTTTAAATACTTTACATTGGATTGAATTTTTTTATATTGTATACAAATTATATATATTGAGATTGATATTGTTAGAAAATGCCATACATATATTTCTAATCTTGTTCAAGGTATTGTACTTGTACAGTTCATTTAACAATGTAAATCAATTTGCTGATTCTTGAATGTTATTATTACCAACTATTAGGATAAAAAGAAATGGAAGTTAGTAGTTAGACATTACAATAGAACTTGTAGTCATATTAGGTATGTTTTCAAGATTTAGCAGATATATTTTAGATAGACAGGTCATCTTCAAATCCTTCAGAGATCTACAGAATATGGCATTTAAAATGTATTAATAACTTAGAAAATTTTTCTTTTTTGTTATGACTATGAGACATGTTGGCTCCTGGCAGTACCAATCTACTTCAGAGAAAATATGGGCATTGAAGAAACTGCATATGGAGTTAACTTTCATTGTGGCAAAAGTTAGCCACTGCACAACAAAATATCCTCAAATCAACTGCTGAAAAACAGGACAGACAGGACAAGAAACAAAGGGATTACCAATTCTTGCCAAAACAAGTGTGGTTGTGGCTTTATCAAAAGGCATCTTCTGAGGCCAGGACAATATGGCACCATTCCTGAAGTGGCCTTTGCAATCTGGAAAAGGTGCAGTGCCCTTTTCTTCGATGACAACTGAACAGGCAGTGGGCCAATGGCTTCTGAGGTGCAGTGGAACAGCAGCTGAAATAGTTATTCTTAAAGAGTAACTAAGCTTACACCTCTCAATAGTAGACTGGCATTTAATAGAGGGACATGGAGAAGAACGGGATGCTGAGATGAAGCCACACACACACATAGCCAAGAAGAATGGACAGCTGAATTAAAAAAAAATCAACAATTTCCAGAATTTAAAATCCTGAATCATGACATGACACTAGTGGAATTCAGGTGTTTCTGGTACATGGACTGCTCTCCATGTGAGTCCATGTACCAGTGAGGTACAGTGAGGTCGAACTGTTGACCTTGTGTACATCCTAGTTCACAAATCAGTCTGTCAGATACGCTAAGCCTATAGGCTGAAGATGATGCCCCAACACTGCAGAGAAACCTCAGCTGACTGTCCAGCCAGCTGGCTGATTCTGTCTACTTGCATTTTTTTTTTGGAAGCTGCTTGCGTGTACTTCCTGTTTTTATTTTTTATTAGGTAATATTATTTCCTTCTTGGGTCTCTGAGGGAGTTGAAGATTAGTTAGTTATAGTTGAAGATTAGTTAGGATAGAAAGTGAATCAGGTACATTTTGGACTTACCAAAATAGGATAGATAATGGAATTATTTTCTCTGAATTTGTCAAATACAAATGGACTAGACATTTTTTAGGTATTTATTGCTTGTATATATGGTATATTGTTATTGTACTTTTGTATATTGTATATATGGTATATTGTTATTGTACTTTTGTATATAGTTTTTCTTATATTAGTTATAACTTTTTTCCTTTTTTTCTTTTTATTAAAATAGAAAGGGGGAAATATGGTGATATTTTATTTGTACTGAAATGTGATTTTATTTGTATGTTAATAAAGTTGCCTGGGGGTCAGAGCTAATAGCAAGCCATAGCAGAAGCTGGGTGGTGGTGGTGCATACCTTTAATCCCAGCACTTGGGAGGCAGAGCTAGGCAGATCTCTGTGTGTTCAAGCATACAGCCAGCATGGAGACAAACACCTTTAATCTCAATATCAAACATAGAAGATCTGGAGGTCTGTATAGACAGGCAGTGACAAGGAGGTCATGTGGTTGGGTTTACAACAAATGAGAAGGCAGAACAGAAAGTCAATAAAAAGACAGATACACAGGAAGTAGCTCTCTTGCTGAGGAGGACAGCAGCAGCAGTGAAGGGTAAGGTTTTCAATCTCAGCTCTTAGCTATTGCTCTGACCTCTTGGGCTTTTAACTCTGCAATTGGCTCTGTGTTTCTTATTTAATAAGACTGTTTATCTACAAAGCACCTCCCCTTATAATAAGGCTGGACAAGGTAACCGAATATGAGGAATAGGGTCCCAAAGCCAGCCAAAGCATTAGGGACAGCCCCTGCTCCCATTGTTAGGAGTCTCACAAGTAGATCAAGCTACACAAATTGTCACATATATGTAGAGGGCCTAGGTCAGTCCCATGCAGGCTTCCTGGTTGTCGGTTCAGACTTTGTGAGCTCCTATAAGCCCAGGTTAGTTGTTTCTGTGGGTTTTCATGTGATATCCTTGACTCCTCCTGCTTGTATAATCCTTCCTCCTTTTCTTCAGCAGGATTCCCTGAGCTTGGCCAATCCCTTTTTCTCCTATAACCCTCCTTCCCCCTCCTTGGTAGGATTCCCCAAATTCAGCCTAATGTTTGGCTGTGGGTCTCTGCATCTGTTTCCATCAGTTGCTGGGTGAAGCCTCTCTAATGACAACAGGGGTAGGCACTAATCCCAGCACATCACATAGGCAGGACAGAATATAGGTCAAAGTTTGTGTGGCTGGTTGGTGTCCAACTCTCCACTTGAAGTCTTGCCTGGCCACAGGAGATGGTCAGTTCAGGCTACAGACAGACTCTCTTTTGTGTGACCTTGTTCATGTCCGCTTTTGACAAAAGCTCCCTGAACAGAGTAGTCCATGTCCCCTTCTTTAGATTCTAACAGTGTTTCACTGTGGTGGTTTGAATGAGAATGGCCCCCATAGGTCGTATATTTGAATGTCACTAGTTGGTGGAAGTCTTTAGAAAGGATTAGGAAGTGTGGTCATGTTGGAGGAGGTAGCTCACTGGGTGTGGGAGTTCCTGCTCCCAATTTTTCCCAGGGTACTCTTGAGGAGAGAGGGATAAGAAATATTTAAATAGAAAGGTAGTGTAAAAAAGACAGACAGAAACACAGGATAGCTTCAGGAGGACCTGGATCAATATCCACCAGCCCCTTCTGTATCTTCAAAAGGGCTTTTTTATAAGAATGCCAAGGGGCAGGGCAAATGATGTCCCCCTAGCACAGCCAAGTGCAGACCCTTCCAAACACCTGGTAACCATGCATGTGGTCAAGCCATTCCCTAATGCAGCCCTGTTGGGTAAAGCAAGCTCAGATCTCACTAGGAAACCTCTGTGGGCTCCCACAACTGTGCATGGGTTTTGAGGTTTCAAAAGATTCTGGTGTTCTCAGTGTTATCTCTCTCTACCTTGTGGTAGTAAATCTAGATGTAAGCTCTCAGCTGTTCCTTCACTCTGCCATAATGGACTCTAACCCTCTGAAACTGTAAACCAAATTAAATGCTGTCTTTTACAAGTTGCCTTGGTCATGGTGTTTTATTACAGCAGCAGAAAAGTAACTAAAATATACACAAACAATCTATATTCTTTATTCTGTTCATTTTTTTGTGAATAAGTGAATTCTCAAAAGGATAGAACTATTTTCCCCATCCATTCTGAATCACCCAGTTTCTGGCATAGTGCTGTGAACATACTGTTTGTTCTACCTAGAAATGTTGTTTTTTCCCCTTGTTTCTTCCACTTGTTCTATTTTTGTTCCACTACTAATTAGATACTAGCTGGGCTGTGGAATGGAGAGCTCAGAGCACATATGTGCATATGACTGTTAATTACAGTATTATTATTTCCTAAGCATCTTCCAAGCAATTCATTTGCTGTGGATATCTTGATTGATAAAACTAATTTCAACTGGATATTGAAACTAAGGCTTTTAACAATTTGTCTTCATTTATAGCCACAGAATGGTAATAGCCAGCTGATGTCTCCATAATTATACTTATTACTAGTCTGCAATTTAACATAGGTCAAGCTATTCTCAAGAAACTATAACCTAACAGAACAGTTTGCTTATCTTTGCTTCTACTTGACATGGAAAGTAGACATTCAGAAGCCATGGTTGACTTTTATATTGAGTGATATCTAGAGTTTTTCTGTGAGCTATTCTCGTGTCACTGCAGGATTATGTTTGTCTTGATTAGGCAATCTTTTACCTTGCAAAGGTAAAAGAATATTGACAACTAAATTGGACTTGAAATTGCAATCTGAAATATCATAGCCAAGGAGGATAATCAGAATTGTGCTTAAGAGTCAAGAAAGTCTCATCTTAGAAGATAAATTCTAAAAGATTGAGGATATAATAAAATAATAACAGGCAAATTCAGTGGTGCATAGGATGCATAAAATAATGGACTTGCTCTGGGTGTGGTGCTTTAGCCACTATCTGGCTGCATTATAGCTTTGGGATTGGTGAGTTGAAAGAGAAAATGGGACGAACTGAAGTTTGTGACATCATTTTCTATCTTCATGAGGACAATAATGAAAGGATAGATTATGTTCTGTTGGAGGACAAAAAATGAGAAGCAGTGTAATGTGATAGAAAATGTAGTCAAGATTTAAATTTTTTATGCAAGCCTGGGCTATTTGAGACTGATAAATATATCTGTCCTTCCTCTTTAAATTTTTTTTATGTGTATGAGTGTTTCTCCTGAAAGCGTGTATGTCCACCATGTGTATGTTTGGTGCCCACAGAGGTCAGAAAAGGGCACCAGATTACCTGGAACTGGAGTTACAGATGGTTGTGAGCCACCATTTGGATATTTGGGATAAAACTCAGATGTGCTTCAAGAACAAAAAGTGCTCTTAAGTGTTGAGCCACCTCTTCAGCACTGCCTATTACCTTTAGTCATTATAAAATATAAATTTTAAAAAAGACCATGCAAATTGTAATGCATTAGCCTTACAGAGCTTAGGATCATGGCTCTAATTTTCCCAAACATATGATTTCAGAGAATTAATTTATTTTTTCTGATTTTCAGAGTCCCTTCTTGTAAAGTGAAGATAAACATTTGTATGGTTACTGTATAAAGACAAATTATTAAAATATGAAGAATTATTGTATAACATGTACTCGTGTACAATAAATTGGAAGACAGTATGAATAAATTCAGGCTCATTTTTTTTTCTTTTGGAAAACAGTAATGATATTGATTTACAAACTGAGTTGTTAGAGATATTAGATCAGTGCAATATACAATGTGGTTTAAAATGTTTGGTATGTATTTACAAATGCTAAAAACATATTATATTAAAGTTATATTACATATTTTATACTATTGTTTTATTTAAAAACATAGGCAAATGATTTATTAAAACAATGTTATCAAAAATGTTATTGCTACTAAAAGTTGACTTGGGAGGTTTGCTATCATTATAATATGCATCTGAAGTTATTCATATTATAAAATCGTTATAATGAAATTGTGAAAGTTCTTCAACTACCTCTGTTGTGTATAGATAGTTCCTTTGGTGTAGCATGACACTGTTATCATGGAGCAGAGATTTATGCAGTGACCTGGAATATTTTAGGCTAGCAGTTATGGTGATGAGATAATCCAAACAATAAAATGCTGATTTCATTCTTTTGTAGAAGGGTGTGGGGGTCTACCAGAAATTTGTTCAAGATTCCATGCAATACTCCTGAACCTATCCCATAGCAACATATGTTCTTGTGTGGTGCTACGGTACACAGAAGATGAAAGATTGATTGTGGATATGACTTTAATGAGGCGGAATTTATGAGTGAGCACCCATGCTGGAGTGGAACAGCTTGCTGATATCACTGCTTCTGAACAACTCATATTCCTCCAAGAATCTCCTCATCCATGCTCAGTAAGGGACCTCAATAAACTCACTGGTTCATGAAGCTAGACTTAGATGAAACTGTTTCTTTGGTCAGTTGGTGCACAATTTGCAGAGAATTTGTTTCAAGTCTCTCCAAGGAAAGTCTTGTAACAAATATGCACTGTGCTGTGGGATGTTCTGTATGCTATGAATGTGTTGCACTGATTGGATGATAAATAAAATGCTGATTGGCCAGTAGGCAGGCAGGAAGTATAGGCAGGATAAACAGACAAGGAAAATTCTGGGAAGTGGAAGGCTGAGTCAGGAAATGCCAGCCTGCCATCCAGGGAGCAGCACATAATGGCACACAGGTAAAGCCATAAAACACATGGCAACATATAGATTAACAGAAATGGGCTGAATTTAAATGTAAGAGCTAGTCAGTGGTAGGCCTGAGCTAATGGCCGAGCAGTTTTAATTAATATAAGCTTCTGAGTGATTATTTTGTAAGTGGCTGCAGAGTCCGTGGGGCTGGGCAGGACCGGAGAAAGCTTCAGCTACAGCACTGAGCAAAGACACACACAACAAACCCAAAGGTGAATCTGAGTGATCATTTGTATAGCCCTTTATATGGATAAAAAGACATGCAACTAAAGTTGAAGTATCTGTCCAGAGGGTAAGTCTTGGTGTATCATCTGCATCTCCAGGGGAATCCCTGAAGTATTATAAAAAATGTTGCCATCCCCAAAGATAGCATATATGGGGTATTGCTTTAAGATGTCTATGGTGTCCTGGAGCTCGGCCTGGTGCTTGGCTGTGGATCTCTTCATCTGCTTCCATCAGTTACTGGATGAAGGCTGTATGATGACAGTTAGGATATTCACCAATCTGATTACCAAGGTAGGCCAATTCAGGCACCCTCTCCATTATTGCTGATAGTCGAAGCTGGGGTCATCCTTGTGGATTCCTGGGAATTTCCCTAGCACCAGTTTTCTCCCTAATCCCATAATGTCTCCTTCTATCAAGGTATCTCTTTCATTGCTCTCCCACTCCATCCCTCCCCCAGCTCAACCATCCTGTTCCCTCATGTTCTCATTTCCCCTCCCCTCCCTTCCATTGCCCCTCAACCCCCAGTTTACTCTGAAGATCTAGTCCCTTTCCCACGGCCATCAACACATCCCTCTTAGAGTCATCCTTGTTAGCTAGCTTCTCTGGAGCTCTGGGTAGTAGTCTTGTTATCCCTTGTTTTACATCTAGTATCCACTTATGAGTGAGTACATATCATGTTTATCTTGGTTACCTCACTCAGTCTGGATTACCTCACTCAGGATGATATTTTCTAGTTCCATCCATTTGCCTGCAAATTTCATGTCACTGTTTACAGCTGAGTAATACTCACTGTGTATATGTACCACATTTTCTCAGCTGAAGAGAGGGGGTAAAGGGATTATATGGGGGGGTCAAGATCATAATGGGGAAACCTACAGAGACAACTGAACCAAGCTCGTGGGTACTCAAAATCTTTAGACCAACCGCTGTGGAGCCTGCATGGGACCAGACTAGGCCCTCTTCATGTGGGAGATAGTCCTGTAGCTGGTCTGTTTGAGGGGCCCCTGGCAGTGGGATCTGTCCCTGGTGTATGAGTATGAGCTGGCTTTTTGGAGCCCATCACCTATGGTGGGATGCCTTGCTCAGTCTTGATGCAGTAGAGAAGGGCTTAGTTCTGCCAACTGAATGTACCAGGTTTGCTGATTCTACATGGGAGGCCTTACTCTTTTGGAGGAGTGGATGGGGGTGGGTCGGGGAGAAGACTGGGGGGGGAGTGGGAAGAGGGATGAGAAGGGGATCTGTGGTTGGTATATAAAATGAATAAAAAAAATTCTTAAATAAAAAAATTAATAAGAAAAAAAATAAAGATGGCTATGGTGGTTTGTACTAGTAGTATTTCCTGGAGAGATAGATTGCAGTCAAGATGATAGGGAAGTTAGGATGAGAGAGGCACTACTTAACACCCAATTCCCTGGGCTAGAAAAGGCTACATTCAGAATTAAGAAAGAAGTTAATACATGACCTCATGACTTATGTAGTTTTAGTCAATTTTACTGAGTCACGTGATTCTACATGATTTTTACCAGGTAAGATAGCTCTGGAAAATTTGAGTGATTTACTTCTAGCATTATGTCAATCATATCTGTAATAACCTAATTAGCAATCCAGAGGGGATGAAAAAATGGAGGCCATGGTAGTTTGAATGAGATATTCCCCACAAGTATTGGGCATTTGAATCCTTAGTCCACAACTGTCAGCTCTGTTTAGGTAGTCTAACAAGGTGTGGCCTTGCTGGAGGAAGTATCTCATTAGAGTGGGCTTTGAAGTCATGTAAGGTCTCAGTTGCTGTTCCAACTGCCTATGGCGTGCTACCTACATCCCACATCATGGACTATTATCTTTCTGGAACCATAAGCTAAATAAACCATTTCTTCTATAAATTGCCCTGGTCATGGTATTTTATCTTAGCAATAGAAAAGTAACTAAGACAGAAGCCAAGCAAAGAAACCTGTCCATTTCACTTGAAAGCAACTGTGGCAACATTAGTACTGGTGTCAATCCAGAATTTCTTGGGAAAGGTAGAAAGAGGAACAGATGCTGTGCTTATAAGCTTCTGCAATAGTTTAAAGCATGTAGAATAGTACTAAAGGGATGGAAGAAAATGATTATCACAATGCCCACTATTGTGAAGAAAAAAAAGTCTAGGAGGTTTGGATCACAGTGGATGAATAATGGGGTAGAGTGATAAAGGTGAACAGGGCTAAATTTATCCTATGGGTAGAAAAATATCCCCTCAGAAACTATATTATATACTTTTATCCAGTGTTAGAAAGTGTATTAACAGTGTATAGATTGGTAAGACACAAGTGTCATATGATTGTGGTAGCATTTTCTTCATTGATATAAACTGTAAAGTTGATTTTGTGTGGTTGGGAGATATAAGAGCCTGTAAATACAGATTATTCACTGAACCCAAAGCCATTTCAGCAGGCAAGTAAGCCCTG
Organism: Peromyscus nudipes; assembly: GCA_902168325.1. Classification (NCBI taxonomy): domain Eukaryota; kingdom Metazoa; phylum Chordata; class Mammalia; order Rodentia; family Cricetidae; genus Peromyscus; species Peromyscus nudipes. The sequence goes on along the minus strand of CABHPH010098968.1, from coordinate 38,311 downwards.
TGTAAATACTTAGAGGGCTGACTGGAAGTGCCTAATGGTGTCCTCTGTCCATGCTACTATATCCAAGATTGCTTTTTTGACAAACACCTGATATAACTGATGGAATCTTTTTATGCTACATTGACCTTGATAATATTTATTTATAGTAACTCCTTCGTTGCTGAATCTTTTTTTTTGTTTGTTTGTTTGGGTTTTTTTTGTTTTGTTTTTCGAGACAGGGTTTCTCTGTGTAGCTTTACGCCTTTCCTGGAACGCACTTTGTAGACCAGGCTGGCCTCAAACTCACAGAGATTCACCTGCCTCTGCCTCCCGAGTGCTGAGATTAAGGGCATGCGCCACCACTTCCTGGCTCATTGCTGAATCTTAAGATCAATTTCCACTTTCTTAAAAGAGAGCAGTGAACCTTCAAAGATTCTGTCAACATATTAACGTTAATGATGAGTACCTTACATCTTTGGAAAAGTATATGGAGGAACATAAAACCAGCAATTAAAGAGTTAAAGGAATAAAGAGTCCTGTTGGTGGGACACAATTCAAGACATTCCCAGAACTTGAGGTTATTGTATCAAATCCCACTGCCAGAAATGGGCAAATTCCTATGTTTGAAGGTCAGGGAGGTCCATGAGGTAACACAATACTTACTTTTGCCAATAAGGTTGGTCACATGCCATAATACGACATGGAGAAATCAATCTGAGACATATCTGGTAGATTTTGTTCTCCTAAAAAAACCTCACACCCATACTCCTGTAAGCAACCCCAATAAATTAATTGGTTCAAAAAATGATAGCATTCATATTAAAAAATAGAAAGTTTTACAGGCTTCTGGGGGAGAATGGTCAATCATACTATATAGGTATGAACTCTACATGTTAATGCTGTCAGAATGCCAGGCATTATGATAGTGTCATGATTTTTTTGTAAGTACATTCAACTGCTTTATGACTGGATTTACAGGCCTCACCTCAGAAGAAAACCCATGGTTTTGGTAACCCAGTGCAAACACCTGTGGTTAGGGACATAGGCTTCAACATATGCTAATGCTATTGTTCTGTAAAAGGGGTTTGATGTCTGCCAAATTGCTTCTAAACATTTCTGCTTTGTCCAAGGAGCTGCTATATTGTCAGCATCAGTCAAGAGACAGGTTTTTTGCGGTGTTCAAATTTTAATACATAGACTCATATATATGGTCCAATTGCTGAGAAGTGACCTCCTGTGGCATAGCAGCTGATTTTTTGTCATTTTTCTTTATTAAGAAATTTTCTACTCTACATACCACCCACAGATTCCCCCTCCTCCCTCCTCCCACCCTCCAGCCCTCTCTCCCAAGCCACCCCACATCCCCACATCCCCCAAATCAAGGTCTCCCATGGGGAGTCAGCAGAGCCCAGCACACTGGGCCTAGGCAGGTCCAAGCCCCTTCCCACTGCACCAAGGCTGTGTAAGGCGTCACACCACAGGCACCGGATTCCCAGAAGCCTGCCCATGCACCAGGGACAGATCCCGTTCCCCTGCCTGGGTGCCCCCCAAACAATTCAAGCCAAAAAACTGTCTTCCATATCCAGAGGGCCTAGTCCAGTCCCATGGGGGCTCCACAGCCACCAGTCCACAGTTCATGGCCTTCCACTAGTGTGGCCGGTCATCTCTGCACGTCTTTCCATCATGAATCACACATTTCTATCACCTCCTCCAAGGGTAAGAAAATATCTCAGAAGAGGCATGAGAAAGAGTGTAAAAGCTGAAGGAAGAGAAGGGATATTACAATTCTGCAATGTGACCTTTGGCATTATAGAACAGATGTCACTTTTATGAACAGCAGAATATCTTGGCCCAGGAGTCAATTGGTCCAGACATTGAAATATGTAAAACAACATAATGGCAGCTAGGCCTACAGCAGTGGTAATGGAATCATTAACATTCCCTTGCAGGTGAGTGAAAAATGTCTCTTGAACCTCTCTGATCCTGCCCCACCCCCCAAGCTAAGTGTGGACTTGAGTATTAAAAGTATATAGAAGGTAGAAGGCTGACTAAGAGTAAGGTCCAATGCTGAAGCTTTTGTAAGTCATCACCCCTGCTGGGGAGGGGCTTCCTGTTGATTCAGCTCCTTTTGAGTGACCCACATTCCTGTAAGTAGTCACATAACCATACTGCTTCAAGCATCCCTAGCATACTCATCCATTCACAAAATTTGACTTAGAATCATTCTGTGTAAATAAACATTCTTTACATCTCTCCAGGAGACATTACCTCTGTTCTCGTGTTCTTTATCTCCAAAAACATAGGTAATACAAACAATTTTGAAAGTTTTCTTAATTTTTTAAAAAATTATATTTATTTAATTACTACAAAATAATCATGTATATTTATGAGGTACAAAATGACATTTTAGTACATTTATTTATTGTTCAATATGTATGTAGTGATCAGATCAGAGTAGAGAATTTCCATTTCTATCATTTGTATTTGAAACTATCAAGTTATTTATTTAAGTCCTTTATAAAACACACCATAAATCACTGAGGCCTATAATTGCCCTATCATACTGTTAGAGGGAGAAGCTGTATAAGCCATTGGGGATGGACTCCTCCACCATGGTCTACTTTGGATCCCACCCCCTGTTTCCTTGGTAACATTAGAAAAAGAAATCTCTTCCTTAGGATTGAAATCATCCTATGAAAAGGTAAGGTTATCTGGGTCCATTAAAGAAAAACTATTTCCTTCTGCTCTGACAAGTAGAATCTAAGTTCTACCTCCAGCCCTAGGTAAAGACCTGACATTGTCAACTACCCGAAAACCATCACATAATATTGTCTCTTTCTTTTAAAAGTGAATCCAGCTTCGTCTGCCAGTTACCTTGCCAGGAGCCCACATCACAAGAAAACTGATTCTTCTGATGACAGACAAGAAGAAAGGAGACATACTTCTCCTCTTAATGATATATTATACTTATTCTTTCCGGAAGCCCTTCTCTTGGACAGAGCTCCTTTCAAAGCTTCCATCACATAGCACTGCAGACTCTGCCTGCTTTTCAGAGAAGAATAACGTTTCCTCTTTATTTTATTTCTCTCTGTCTCTTTTGTTTGATCCTGGCCAAAAGCCTACGCGTGCTTTTCCAGATCACTTTGGGCTTTCTCAGTCTTTTTTTTTTTTTTTTTTGAAGCGCCCATGCCTCCTGCCAGGCAGCGTCTTGCCAACCTCCATTGCTGAATCTGCCTGTCAGCTGCCAAGGTTTACAGATTACCTGCCCTGTTGTTTTTCTCTCGAAATCTAATAAAATCGCCTTTGAGCTTCCTTCTGACACCATCTCAAAGATTTCTTTCTATTAAGGAGACTATGGGCCCCCCTAAAAGAATCTCAACTGTATTCAGTAACGGTGCTTCAGAATACAAGGACTGATCCATTCTATACAGCTGCATTTTGATATGTATCATTGACTCTTACCATGTTATCCTTCTTAGCCTTTATAAACTATCATTCTATTTTCTTTGACATTGAGAATAATTTTATTTTTTTCCACAAGTGTTTCTTTCAGTATCTGCTTTATTTCACTCAAAACAATGTCTGCCACTTTCATCCACTTTGTCATATGTGACAAAATGTTATTCCTTACATAATTGCGTGCCTCCAATACATTTTAATTATCTATCCATCCAGTGGAACACTTTGAGTCCATATCTTGGCTACTGTCAATACTGGAACAATAAATATGAAAGTCTAGGTATCCCTTTTGATATTATAGCCTTTGGAATATATCAGCAAGTGATAAGGAAAACCCATGTTTATTTTCTTGAGGAACACTATATTGTTCTCCATAATGGGTGTCCTAATTTACATTCTAACCAACTTTGTAGGAAAAGTCCTTTTACCTCTCCATTTTCATTAACATTTATTATTTAGCGTCTTTGAAAAATAAACATTCATATTTGGGCAAGATATCTCATTTTGATTTTCATTAGCATTTTCATTATGTTTAGTAATGCATAAAACATTATGCATCTTTTCTTTTGAGAAATGTTTATGCAATTAATGTACTTATTTTTAATTGGATTTTTGTTGTGCAATTTTTTTGTTCCTTAAATATTCTATTAGTTTTATCTTACCAAGTTTACAAATATTTCCCTCATCTAGCATGTTATTCTGTTACAGAAATAATATGCTTTCTCAGTGAAACTGGCTCCAAACACTTACAGATAAAGGAACTCTCTTTACCTAAGCATCTGGCCAATGGGGGTTAATGTCCAATAAGAACTAACTCCCAACAGAAGATTTCTTGTTAGCATAGATTCACCTTAGGCTTATGCATTCCACAAACATTGTCATCCTTAAGTCTCTTTCAGGTCTTGGCCTCAGGTTACATTTTGAATAATTTAAACAGAGAAAGAAAACTGCAAGCCTGGAAGTTTAGGTAGATAGGTTTACACAGCAAAGATATCACACATTGCCAGAATTATTTTAAGTATACCAGTACTGTTTATTTTTTTAACAACTGTTACACAGGGACATCTTGGCTACCTGGTAGAATTATAATTTTCCTGACAAGAGCACAGAGGACTCAATGGCAGACAATAACTTAATGGTGATTATGAACCTATGCTGCCTTCATACCTTGAACTGCCCTTTAGAGGTATATCTTTGGGGTAAGAATCAGGACTTAATGGCTGGTCTTAAGTCAGCACTATCTCCTTTGTCATTGCATTGAGCCTAATGGCTGATCAATCCTGATGAATAAACATTTACATCCTAGCATCCTAAATTTTCCTTACCTCTAACAGACCTGGTATGCTTTGTAGGCAGTGTTCCTTTAGCTAAATTCCATTTGTGTGATTTAATATCGCCTAAGCAAATAAAATAATAAGTCCTTTATATCATCAATTTTATTACTTTGAGTTTCTTCTGTCAACATCTTCATTTTTTTGGTTGCTTCCTTTACTGAAAAGTTATTTCATATGATATAATCTCATTTATCCATTTTAACTTGTGCTGTCTATGCTTTGAAGACACTAACCAAAAATGAATAGCTTATATCAATATCTTCTACTGTTTAACTATGCTTCTTCCAGTACTTTTAGATCTTTATCCATTTTGAGTTGATTCTTCATATGATTCAAAAAAAGAGGTCATTTTATTCTTTTGAATATCAATAACCAGTTCTCTCAGCACCATTTTGCTGTGGGATGTCATTCTGTATGCTGTGAATATGTGTTGCTCTGATTGGCTGATAAATAAACACTGATTGGCCAGTAGCCAGGCAGGAAGTATAGACGCACAAGCAGACAAGGAGAATTCTGGGAAGAGGAAGGACAAAGTCAGGAGATGCCGGACAGACACAGAGGAAGCAAGATGACAAGGCAGAACTGAGAAATGATACCAAGCCACATGGCTAAACATAGATAAGAATTATGGGTTAAATTAAGTGTAAGAGCTAGTCAGTAATAAGCCTGAGCTAATGGCCAAGCAGTTGTAATTAATATAATCCTCTGTGTGCTTACTTGGGTGACACTAGTGGGAGAGATTTGTCCCAAACACCGGCCGGCTGGGGCACAGGAAAACTTCCAACTACATTTGGAGTACCAATGTGGGGCTCTCAAATTTCCATAAGGCCTAAAAGAGTTTAAAAAGGGCCTCTAAACACACAATAATGGAGCCAAAAACAGCTTTCTACTTCATGTCTCATGCAGGTTGAGATATAGAGACACCAAGGTACAGAGATGCCCTGGCCTGTGGACTTGAGCTACAGTATGGCAGGTTCATGGTGTATGGGCTTGATTGTAGCATGGAGGATTCTTGCCACTGTCCACAGTGGCGTCTGCAAGCTACACAGCATAGTATGTGGTAGATATAGATTTGCTAGTACAGACCAAAAAAAATGGAAAGAAAAGGGTTTGGGGCTACATGCTGCTGTATGGAAGCATAGACCCACTGCTTCACAGAGTTAGCGATGAACATGGTTCCCCCAGAGCTGGCAGTAAATGTAGTTCCGCCATGTTGGGAAGCTGAGGTGGGAGGAGCCAGCAGCCAAAGCTGCCATTTCAACCCTAGCAATACTGCAGTTTAAAGCAATAGATTCACAATAAGACAGATTCAGATGGTATAAACTTTAAACAGTTTACAGTGTGTGTCAAAATGTACATAGGCTTGGAAGAGAGGGAAAAAAGGAATATATACAGTTATATAAAGAAATAGAAAGTTTTAAAAAATAAAGTCTTTAAAGAGAAAGTAAAAGAAATATAAAAAAATAAGCCACATAAAGATGGAAATCACACAGAGAGTCCAGATTATATTGTCTTTGGGATTTTTAACTGCAGAAAGACATTTAATTATAAAGGCTGTTCAGTTAAACCAATATGTATATTTTAAAGGTATCTTGACTTCAAAATCTGGATGTAAGGATATGTTGCTTTGGAAAGGAGGCCCTGCTTTTGTTTTAACATTGAAGCAAGAGGCTATTGATTTGTTCCAGGTTAAGATGGATCAGATTTAATCAAGCCACACTGCCTGAACCTTAACAGATGATACTTATCAACAAAGGTTATAGCCAGTCTTCCCAGGACTTGACCATTATCTTGAATTTTCTCAGGATACCCATAAGACCACCAGTGCCCCCTATCAGCAGGAAGTAGCCTAGGACACTATGCCCATATTACAAAAAAAATGAATTATGGATGTTTGTCTTTGTTTAGGTTGTTGGTTACAAATTGTTATTGGTCACAGTCAATCTCTTTCTAAAAGAAGAAAGGGGGATGTGATATAGAAATATAGCATATAGATATGATAGGATAAAAGGGTAGATTATTGAACCTCCTTTTAAAGAGCAACAACTTGTTTAAAAATGTTTTACATTGCTATGGATTTTAGCTTATTGATACAAATTTAAAGTTAATTTGTTATACTGTATGTGTATTTCTACTCTTGTATAAAGTATTTTGTTTGTGCAACTCATTTGAAATTATAGTGTATAGTTGAGAAATAAAGATTAATAGTCATCTATGATAATCAAACTTATAGTCATGTTAGTTAAGTTTTCTAGGTATACATAGATATAATTCAATTAGGTAGGTAATCTTCAAACACTTCAAAGACCTATAGAATATGGCATTTAAAGTGTTTTAAAAACTTAGACTTTCCTGGACAATGAGACATGTCTGCATCTGGCATCACCAATTTACTTCAAAGACGAAGATGGGAGTTGAAGACACTCCATATGTTTATCTTCTTCTTGGCAAAAATAGCCATTTGGGCAAGAAACTGTTCTTGCCTGGACTGTTTGACAAAATGTTGTCTCTACTGGACATGCAGGACCCATAGGACAGTGACCCCTGAACTTTGCAAGGTGAGATGGTCCTTCAGGTTCCTTCTTCACAGGAGAAACTGCCAGACATTCTACAGGACACAGAGAGAAGCAACTGAGAGACTCTAGACCTATAGGCTGAAGATGGATGCCCCAAAGTTGCAGAGGAACTTTGGATGACTGTCCAGATAGACAGCTGTCTCTGTCATTTCAATAATTTTGGTAGTTGCTTACAATGCATTTTCTGTTTACTTAGGTAATATAATATCCTTCTGGGATCTTTGCTGTAGTTGAAGAGTAGATAGTTATAATTATAATTTTGCATAGTTATAATAAAAGATAAATTAGATAAGAAACTTTAAACTCACAAATATAAGATAGAATATTTTCTTTAATTTTGCCAAATACAAATAGACTAGATATTATAACTGTAATTCTTGCTTAATAACTGTTCTATTATAGGTAATTTTACTATGTTAAAGTTAAAACCTTCCTTTTTGATTAGACAGAAAAGGGGAAGTGCTATGGGATATCATTCTGTATGCTGTGAATATGTGTTGCTCTGATTGGTTGATAAATAAACACTGATTGGCCAGTAGCCAGGTAGGAAGTATAGGCGGGACAAGCAGATGAGGAAAACTCTGGGGAGAAAGAAGATGGACAGTGTCAGGAGTTGCCAGCCAGACACAGAGGAAGCAAGATGACAAGGCAGAACTGAGAAATGGTACCGAGCCATGTAGCTAAACATAGAAAAGAATTATGGGTTAAATTAAGTGTAAGAGTTAGTCAGTAATCATCCTGAGCTGATGGCCAAGCAGTTGTAATTAATATAATCCTCTGTGTGCTTACTCAGGGGATGCAAGTGGGAGAGATTTGTCCTAAATGCCAGCTGGCCGGGACACAGAAACCTTCTAACTACACCATTTAAAGAGAATGACATGCTGAAATAAATGCTTTTTGGCACCTTTGACAAGGATCAGTTGTATATAACTTGTAGAGTTATTTATAAAATCCTTATTTTATATTTTTGATCTGTGTCTCTATTTTTAGGCTAATACCATGCCGTCTTGTTGAGCATATGGTATATATGGATACCTTGTGGTATATATTGAGATCAAGTGTTGCAATACTGCTCTTTTATTTTGATATTTTATGTTTTCATATAAATTTTATGATTTTTTTTGTAGTTTTGTGAGGAATACCACTGGCATTTTGATCGGGACCATATTAAATCTACAAATTGTTTTAGATAATAGGAAGATTTGCAATCCATAAGCATGTTAACTCTATCTTTTTGTATATTCTAAAATTCCCTAAATTGGTCTTAAACTGCCTTCATTTTAATTCATTTTTTTTTTTTTTGGTTTTTCGAGACAGGGTTTCTCTGTGTAGCTTTGTGCCTTTCCTGGAACTCACTTGGTAGCCCAGGCTGGCCTCGAACTCACAAAGATCCGCCTGGCTCTGCCTCCCGAGTGCTGGGATTAAAGGCGTGCACCACCACCGCCCGGCTGATTTTAATTCATTCTTAGGAAGCTGTTATTTGTAGCCATTATGCGATTTACTTCATAATTTAATTATTGGGTTGTTCATTACAAGGATACAAACATGATATTGCTTTTTGTATGCTCATTCTTTATCCTGCAAACGTGCTGAATTCATTCATCTGTTCTAGCAGTCTTTTTGTAGAGTTGTTATATGTTTTGCTTCTTGTTTTGTTTTGAGATATAGTTTCCCTTGTAGTACAGGCCATCCTAGAACTCTCAATGTAGTTCAGGCTAGCCTAAAACTTTAGATTCCCTTCTATCTGATTCTTGAATGTTGGAATTATAGAGGGGTATCACCATCCCCAAATAATGTCTGAAGGTTTCTCTGTAAAATGGCTAATTTGTCTTCCTTTACTCTTGTTTTTCTTGTATTTCTTTATCTTACTTTCTTCTGTGTCAAATAAAAGTAGTCAAAATGGGCATCCTAGTCTCCTAACAGTATTGAAATAATGCATTTGATATTTTCCAGATTAAATATAATATTGGCTATGATATTGCTATATAGCATCTTGATTATATTGCCATGCTTATATTTAATTTTGGGAGACTTTCATCAAGTAAGAATACTGAATTTGGCTTGATAATGTCATGAGAATTATATGATTTTTCTTATTCTGATTAGTATATTATTAAGGTAATAAATTCTATAATCTTCACTCTTAAGTGTACTTTTTGTGGATTATAAGTTTTGGTTATGCTCTGCTGCAATTTTTGTTTTTAAAATAAATCATCTATCTCTCATTGGATTTCTTCAATGAGCTATTGTGTAGTCAATAGCGATTTATTTTTGGTTTTGAAGTATATGTACAATTTTAAGTTCCATTCAAGTACTTTCTGCTTTTAATTCATTATGGCAAGAAATATGAATTTTAAGATTTGGATTTTTGTTTTTTGAGACTTGTTTTGTGGTCTAATCCTATAATATATCCTAAAAATATTCTACGCATTTATGAGAACAGCATATATTCCAAAGCTGTCTGATAAAATTTCTGTGGGGTCCATTTGGTCAAGGTATAATTTAACCATGACATTTCCTTTTATATTTTATTGTGAGAATCTCATACATGAATATAATGTGTTTTGACCAAGTCTACTCCCAATTATTACCCTTCAATTTCTCACCTATCATTACCACCACTATTCAATCCTAATTTCCTGTATTATGTCATCAGTCAACAATCAAGAAAATGGCCCCCAGACATGCCCATAAGCCAACCTAATGGAAACATTCCTTAATTTTGGTTCCCTCCTCCCATGACTCTAGGTTTTTATCAAATCAACAAAATTAACTAGAATAAATGTTTTCTGGATACAACAAAGAGGTTGCATATATGACTGACAATGGCTAGAACTGCAACCATGAGACCTGCACAAGATCAAGTCAGACAAAATCCCAAAATAGAAGAGGAGAAGGCCAGGAAGTCCCACCTCTAGCTGAAGAATTATCAGCAAAATTTCCCCAATTTTGTTAAATTATATGTTTCCTTTTGACATGTCCTAAGTTCCTTTTCTGGCACTCATTAGTTTTTCCTTCCTTAGGATATTTGAGCCTTGATATTTCATATATCTTATACATTTCTATTTGTACAACTGGTAGATATTTTGTGCAAATATGGTAGCATTTTCGGTAAAAGCATTTCATCAGATGTATCTTAGGGCATTCATTGGGGAGGCTATATTTAGCTTTCATTCCATTTTGGCAATATAATATTGTTTCCTGTGTAGCATCTTTAACTGTCATCATTGCTTTGTTTGAGTTGTATGAAGCAGTGGTATTAAAGAGCCTACATGTTTCTTCAGGTTACATAGTAAAGGGTATCACAGCAGCATAAGCATATGTAGTGTGTATAGCAGTGCAGGCAGGTTACCTGCCATGTAGTTATCCTAGTGGGTCTGATAAGTGCATTGCAGTGCACATGCACAATGGCAGAAGGGATCCAATCATTCTCCAGGGGCCACACAAATGCAAGGACACTTCAGCATACCTGGGTTTTTGCAGTACAATATTGTATAATCATGAACCACACTAGGATACTAGTGAGTCTCGATGAGCCAATTAGTGGAAGAGCTAAAGTGCTAAGATGTGTTATAGCTCAAATGGCAGCCAACACCAGATATCTGAATGATATTGCACATGTCTTTTAGGCTCTGCAGCTATGTTTGTCTGGAGTCACTGCTCTGTATCTGGAAAGATGACACACAGATTGCAAATCCATGGTTGTCCACCTATGCAGCACAGAGAATAGCTCTCTCTGGAGACTTCATAGGACTGGAGTCATTCAAGGATTCACAAGCAATTTAGAGCAGGCTGTGTAATGTGTACCTGTCAATCTCTGGCAAATTTGTAGAGGTGAAGTAATTTCAATGGCTTGAAAATGGGAGTTTTGCATGCTAGTAGTAATGGTAAGTGGCTGGTTAGTTTCAAAATGTCATAAGCAGCATTTCACTGTGTAATGCATTCCTCCCTCTGAAACAGTGCTGTGATTCACATGCCTCATCAATTCACCTCTGAACTCAGGGTCTATGAATTTTGTCAGATTTCCAGGCAACAAAATGTTCAGATGTTCTTGATGCCAATTTGGTCTCCTTTTGTCCCTCTGTGGCCACTTCTTTTGCCTTATTACTCTCATGGGAGGGCTTTTCTGATTTCAACCTACTCTTGACTAGGGTAACAGGGAAGCTGATGTAAAGCACCTTATTCTCTTACTATGAAATCTTTTATATTCTGCTTGTTCCATATTTTCTCTTTATGTTTTATCTTCACTGTATTCCAGCACTCTTCCTCACATACTCTAGCTCAATAGCATCTGCTCTTCCATCTTTAATCTCCCTGTGTATGGGTGCGGAGGTTACAACCATTATCATTAGTCATCCAGTCATCTGCCAAAATTCTAAACCTGATTTTGAGAATTGGGCTATCCTTATTTCCAAATTAGTTTATTTATCTACTTACGGTACATTTCTACCTGCTTGCCTCATGGGCCATGTTAAAGCCAATAGGCCTGAGAGGAAATTCACCATATTTAATCATATTTTTCCTTATCCTTAGCCCCATTAATTCTTTTTAAAAATGTTATTTTTAAATGTTTTTAATTTAAATAGAACTACATTCCTTCTACCTTCCTTTCCTCCTTCCAGGCCCTCTTACTACCTCTCTCCCTCGAACTCCTCCCATGCCTCCCCTCAAATTGTCAGCTTATTTTTCTTTGATTGTATTTGCAATATATATATATATATTACACATATATATATAATTTTCATGTATTTGTATGCACAAATATACATATAAAACCTGTTGAAATCCATTTTTGTTGGTGGTGTGTATATATGGGATCAAGGTTGACCACTAGGGGGTTCAATACATAAGAAGGAGGTACAAATAACAACAAGGTTGTTTGGTATTTTATATTTAACTAAAATTATGCATATATGTATATTCATACATTAACATACAAGTGCACATAGTGTGTGTATGATATATTCATATATGTGTATATATACTACATTTGTGTGTATATATGTGTGTATATGTGTATGTATTGTATAAATATGGAAGTTAAACCACTTGGGTTGATAACAAGAAACACAGACTAATAAAACTCCACCATCAGATACTAGAAACATTTTTTCAAAGGGTTGGTCAGGGTAGTCCAAGTAACTTCTAAAACAATATAGACTATCGATGTAGCCCTTGGTTGCCCCTCAGGGGTTGAGGGTGGGCTCCTACTGCTGAAGCCATCACACACTTAGCACACAGAACTCAGATGATTCAAACTGTATCTGACTTGAAAGCTGCTTTCCTGAGGTCTAGCTTTGGTTCCAGAAAATATTATGCAAGCTGCCAAGGGATAGAATCAATTAAATAGTCCAAGCAAGCTGTAACACCTATAAATCTGACCTACTTTTTTTCTCAAATATGACCATTAAATCTAATAACATCAAGGTTGTTTGATAAAGCTTTGAGGAATAATATTATTTTATATTTAATTAAAATTATACACAATATGTATGTGTGTGGTGGTATTGTGTTCCCCAAAATGTTGTGCACCCTAATAAACTTATCTGGGGTCAGAGAACAGAACAGCCACTAGATAGAGAAGCTAGAAAATGGTGACACTCACACCTTTAATCCTAGCTTTCTGGAGGCATGGATCTCTGTGAGTTCAAGGTCACACTGGAAATAGCCAGGCGCGGTGACTCATGCCTTTAATCCCAAGAAGTGAGCCTTTAATCCCAGGAAGTGAGGGCAGAAAGCAGAAAGATATTTAAGGCATGAGGACCAGAAACTAGAAGGTTTTGGCTCGTTAAGCTTTTAGACTTTGAGCAGCACAGTTCAGCTGAGATCCATTTGGATGAGGACTCAGAAGCTTCCAGTTTGAGGAAACAGAATCAGCTGAGGAATTTGCAAGGTGAGGTGGATGTGGCTTGTTCTGCTTCTCTAATCTTCCAGAATTCACTCCAATACCTGGCTCTGTGTTTGTTTTTATTAATAAGACCATTTAAAATTCCTGCTACATATGTGTATATGTATATAAATGCATTAACACATATACATATACATAACACACATACATATACATATATACGTGTATATATATATATACAGATATAGGTTAAGCCACTTGGGCTGATGATGCTTCCACACAAGAAAGCATAGACTAAATAACGCTCCAGAAAGAGATACAAGAAACCTCTTTTCAAAAGATTATTTTAAACTTGAGATTTTCATACAGTGTATTTTGATTATATTTTCCTCACTCCCAAATCCTCCAAGATCCACCTTCATCCCCCTTTGTACTCAATTTTGTGTTTTTTTCTCTCCTTTTTTAAACTCACTAAATTGGTGTGTGCTGACTGACTACTCTTGGGTATGGTGTCTATCCTGGAATATGATCAATATACTAGAGGTCATACTATTAAATAAAAACAACTAAGTTCCTCAACTAAGGTGATTATCTACCCAGCTTCTTCCCTCAAACTGGGATTTTTATCTGTCTTTATCTTGCATAGGTTGTGTGTATCCTGTCAGAACTGCTGTGTCTTTATGTGCATGCCTGCGCTGCTAAATCCAGGAAATGCTGTGCAGTTATAATTAATATAAGCTTCTGAGTGATTATTTTATAAGTGGCTGAGGGACCGTAGAGCCCGGTGGGACTGGAGAAACCTTCCTACTACAAGGAAACACTATTTCCTAGAAGTTACTCACCACCTCTGGCTCTCACTCTCTTTCTACTCTTTCTTCCACAATGGTGCCTTAGCCTTGTGGGGAAAGGTGTGATACAGATGTTCATCCAGGCCTACACACTACAAAGTTTCTTATTTTCTATGCTAATTAGCTGTGGTCTGTGTTAAATGCCATCTACTGCAATTGACTGCAACTGTACTGCAATACTACTCATCCAATGAGGGATAATGAGAGATGTTCTAGGTTTATGGGAAATAGCAATAAGTCATTAGGAGCCATTTTAATGTTACGTTCATTTAGCAAAATAATAGTAATAGGTTTTCCCCTAGAACAGAGGATCTCATCCTGTAGGTCGTGACCATTGAAAAATCACACATTTCTGATTGTCTTAGGAACTGAAACAACACTCAGCAGAAAAATTACAGTTGTAAAGAGTAATGAAAATAAATTTAAGGTCGTGGTTCCTAAGACCATCAAAAATATGCATTTTCCAATGGTCACAACCCACATGTTGAGAACCACTGCCCTAGAGCCTATGATGTATCTAGCTATAGGTTCTTGGCCTCACTAACAGGTCAGATATGGATTCCATCTTTTGGAGTAGGCCTTGAGTCCAGTAAGAAAGTGGTTGGTCACCTCTATAATATTTGTAACATTTGTGTCACTATTGCATAAATGGGCATATTTTTCCAGACATGTCATTATTATAGTCTGTTGTTAAGTTCAAGGTTGGATGAGATTGACAACTTTTCTCCTCCAATAGTATATCTAGCACCTTCCAGCATTGTGAACACTAGATGACAGAGATATGTTGCTGGAGAGCTTCTCTCCAGCTCCCAAGTCCCGCCAGTCTCCAGCTCCCAAGTCCCGCCAGTCCCTGGTTCCCTGACCGAACCCATTCATAAAATAAACACACAGACGCTTACATTATTTAAACTGCTTGGCCATTAGCTCAGGCCTATCATTGTTTAGCTCTTACTCTTATATTTAGCCCATTTCTATTAATCTCTACTTTGCCACGTGGCTCGTGGCTTACCGGTACTTTACATCTTTCTTCTCCTCTCGGCGGCTCCAGCCAGTCTCCCTCCTTCCTTCCTCCTCAATTCTCCTCTCTGTTAGTCCCGCCTATACTTCCTGTCTGGCTACCGGCCAATCAGTGTTTATTGACATATAGGATATCCACAGCAGAGATAAAGTTTCCAAGTCAGTACCCACTTGATTTCTCCATGTTTATGACTCACATGTGTAGTGTCTTCAGCAATGGGGTCTTCCTGCCATATTCTGTAAGGAAACCAAGGGCAATAGCAATAGCCTGTAATATTTGCAGTGTGTGGAGAACCATTGGTCAGCAATTCAAAAGGAAGTAACACATTCCTGGTACTTAGACTTTTATTTGGCAGTGTGTATGGTATATAGTTGTGGTATTGTTCTCCCATTATAGGGTAACTCCATTTAAACTGCCTTTATACACTTACATGTATGTATTTTAGAAACCGCCTACTATAGTGAGTTACCATATAACTTTTTAAAAGACTTTTTGTTTTAGTTATCCCTCTCCATAATGCCTCATCAAATTATTAATTTTATGTCTTTATCATTTCAGTCTCTCTCAAAACTCCGAGAGAGAGTAACATTTCCTCTTCCACTTTTCTGTTTTCCATTAGTCCTCCAGTCTCATCTATTATAGCACTTTGTAACTCTTGGTTACCTATGTGCCTTTCTGGTGTCACTTTGAACCTCATGAATTACAGCATTGTTGCCTTATTTATTTCTACTTCCCTAGAGTCTACTATGATATTTTTAACATATCAGGGGCATAATAAACAGTAAATTGCTGAGTGTATTTGAAGGAGTCAGACTGTTTAGATTTATAGATACTAAGATTCTACAGAATAAATCAATTTTTATTGTACCTAGCCTTTACTATCCTCTTTCAGGGCATGTGAGTGAATAGAATCATTGAAATAAGACTATTTTCAGAGATATAGTAAGATTATGTTATATATCAATCACTGAGATAGTGGTGAGAATAGAGGATAAGAAGGTAATTAATGACTGAGATAAACACTGGGGCCCTGGTTCATAAAACCCTAGTTGCACACTACCATTCATATGGTAGACTGGTGTCAGAGCTATATATAGAATTAGGTCTCCTAACTCTTGGATGTAGGTTAATAGAGAGACATGTTTTATTATTTCTAAGTTGAAACAGTCACTAAGCAACAGGCATATGAGAAAGCACAGAATCAGGATTCCCACAGGCTGATGTCTTTTCCCCCCCTGTTACACATATAACCATCATGGCAACAATACGTTTTTGAAGTAAGGATTACTCTGCTCTAAAATTTGATGTTTTATTAATTGTTGAGAAAATGAACAGAAGATTCACTTAACTGTTTATGAATGTGAAAAAACATCCTTTCATTTCAATATAGAAATATATTAGTATCTATGTTAATTGAGGCATTCTGGATTGAATTATATTGGTGCTTTTTTAAATTTATGAGTTACTAGGAAAAACTTACACAGAGAACAACTCCAAAGTAGGAGGCTACTTCAGATATACAATAGTGGTCATAACAGATAGTATTATCATGTATCTACTAATCTTATTGAAGAAACAGACTAGAAAAGAGGACACTAAAAAAATCAGCGAAATAAGTAGTCAAAAGGGTTCATGTGGTTACTTAACAATGAAGTAACAGTAAATTTCCAGTAGTTTACTTGCAACACTTAAGTGTTCTTGGGTATAGTGATAAACTATTACATACAGCAACGAAAGCAAATACATAAAGGAAAAAAACTAAGTTGGACCCCATAAAAATTTAAATCTTACATTTAACAACATACACTGTTTAAGAGGATAAAATACATGTCACAGAGTGAAATAAAAGTTCATAAGGTATATATTTAATAAAGCATTATTATCCTAAGTACACAAAGAAACTCCAAACTTGAACAATGTAAAAAACAACCTGTTTGAAGAATCAGGCAAAGTATCTAAATAAGTCCATCCATAAAGAACATATAAAGTTTAAAAAGGTATATATGAAGAGATGTTCAACATCATATATCATTAGGGAGCTAAAATTTAAAATAGATATGTACACCCACCCATATCAACTGTCACAACTTCTTTTCTCATTTCAAAAAATTATTCTGCCAAAATTTCACTATTACAACTTCCATTTTACAAATGTTTCTAGTCATTTTCAAGTGAAGGGTTACATTTATTTACATTAATATGTCTATTTAACTACTCTATGTAACTAATACTTTGCAACTTTTTATTAAGACCCTATATTTTATTATGTTATTAATGAAGGTTTGAGTTCTGTGCTTCTTATGGTTTACATATAAAACTTTTCTAATTAATTAAGGAATGATTGGGTCATGAGGATGCTAATGTGAGTAATGGATTAATAGTTCATAAACGCATGAGCCTTTAAAGGTGCATTGGAGGAGACATGGTACCAGGAAGATGTCTTCTATTTCTCTTTCTGTTTCCTGTGCATTGTGAGCTAAGTGGTTTTGTTCTACCACTTTTTCACCACTGTGATATTTCTTCTTATTACAGGCACTGGGTGCTGGATCAAACTGTGTGGACTGATATATATGAAGTTGTAAGCCAAAGTAAATGCTTTTTCTTTTAAACTGTTTCTTCTTAGCTATTTTTTATAGGGATAAAATCAACTAACAGTGCCAAATCTTCTCTTGTCTACTAGCTTTGTGGTTTTTTGTTGAGAACTTCTATAAAACATACAATATATAACAGCAAATCTGACTGCATTGTCCAGGAGGATCTTTATATGATCAAAACTATAGTTACATTTAGAAATAATACAAAAATACATATACAAAATACAAAAATACAAAAATGAAATATGACCCTGGTATATATGATATTAATATGATATATATAATATGTATATAATATATACACACAAGTTACCAGGAGTATGTGTGTGTATGTATGTATGTGTGTATATATATATATATATATATATAAAGTAGCTTGTTAAAATCACATTAAAGTGCATCTAATTAATTCACATGAAATAATATACTAACATTGTAACACACACTGTTACATGCATAAGGCTACTCTGAAAGTCACATGCAGAATCATGTGGAAAATTAAACTCAAATATTATGTAGATAGCTCCATAACCCAGAACTAAAATTTCCTAAAGATGAATATGCAGAATTATTCTATTGACATGGAGCCAAGACTTAATTCATTCAACTTTGATCGTACATCTATGCTTTGAAAGAGTGAGCAGGGTTTCAATACATACAGGTACATCTAATGTAATAACAACTGATATCGTTTTGATTTGATTTGTATCACTTAAGGTACCACTGTAATCAAAACCTTTAAAGTCTCAGGGCAGTGCTATTCTGTAGTCATGGAATATTTAAAAGATGTACCCAAATAGAGGTCTTTAGTCACTCAAAGATGAGACAAAAATAAATGGGACCATTGAATACTGAACTTTAAGCTTCCAAAAGAATGAAAGACTGAGCTAAGACATAGCTTAGTGGACTGCAACCAAAGAGCTTTATAGATCTATGTGAGTTTCTGAATTACTCAGAAAAGCATAACTTTTCCTTTCCTTCTGTCTCTGTTCTAAGCATGCCTTCTCTAATACTCTGGGCTCCCTTTCTCTTTCTCTAATGTTCCCCTCCCTTCCACGTGGCTGCCTGCTGCCATGTGGAAGACCTCCATGTAGGTAGCTCAAACCATATGGCTTCTTTAACTTCTGGCCTCCATTCTCCTCTCAGGGCCACTGCTGAGATTTACACCTTGCCTTCCCTAGGATGTTTTCCTTTTAAACCCTAATAAAATTGTCCTTGAGCTTAAATAAATACAGAGATAAGTTATAGTCTATTTCTTTATGAATACCAGGTCCAATATTTCATTATGGTGATGAAATGCTGCCTCCTAATTTAACTATATTCTGATGTACTAAAACAATAGCTATAATTTGAAGTATATTTCATATTAGACCAAATAATACCCAAAGCCACTACATTTTGAGAAAATAAACATAGCGTGTTCCTCAAGATTTTATATTATAATTACTACTTGTTCAATACTAAGTAATGTAATAAGTATATATAATATATAACAAGTAATACTAAATAAATAGTTGAATAAATAACATTTAGAAAAATACTAAGTAATGCAGTATACATAGAGTTTCCCAAGTTTATTGTAGGACAACTAGTACAAAAACTTCCTTGGCCCTGGATACATAAGTAAAGCATTTCAAGATAATTATCAATCAACAGAAATTTTGACACAAGTTTACTGTTTGCTACAGAAGTCCAATGGTGATATAAATGATCCCTTTACAACATTTTATTTAAATGAGCACTGCTTTAAGTCCTTCACATATTTTTGAGTACACTGTGATACTTAAATGGTACATATTCAAATTGAGTTACAACTTCTAAGTCAATAAAATTAGAAAATGATAATACCACCAAATTAAATGTGGCAAAATTGTTCTACTGAAATAAAAATCTAAAATAATGCATTTTTACTATAAGAAATATGTGTCATATTTTACTTATGAACTAGATTAACTTAGCTCTTAATATGAAATAGAAATTTTAAAATTTAGAAGTGTTATGTTTAGTTAATACAAGTTTGTTTGCTTTTTAATTAATATTCTTATTTTTATTTTTGCTTTTATTTTTATTATTTCTTTTTACGTTTTCCTTTGCAGCAGTGCTACAATGGTAAAGGGCAAATAAGGGGGGACTGGGAAATGAGTGGGATTGGGGTACATGATGTAAAATTCCCAAAGAATCAATAAAAATTATGTTTAAAAAAGTGGTATTTGATGATACATACAATATACTGGATACTGGTAAACCTACCCACCACCCCTCTGACACAAACACACAGGTAATATAGCTATTTACTGTAACAATTCTTTAGTATATAAAACATGGCAGACATTATTAGAAACCCACACACACCATAGTTCTAGGAAAATGGTAGTAAAGCATTCAAGAAAATAGGGAATGTTAAGATAAATAATCACTTTGGAGGCATCATGTTGTGTTATTCAACTGGGATTTGAACAGAGGCAGTAAAACTCCTAAGCTGCATTCACAATAAACCAGGCTGTATTTACTCTGTGATGATAAATATGGTACTTATTGTTTGCATACATTAATGTGTTATGTGTTTATTCAATTGTTTTATTATTTTTCTATTAGTTGAACTACTTTGTGCTAGTATTTTACCTTTACATGATGTGAATATAACATTGGCATCTTTAGTCTGCTGTTCTTTCCATATTTGTACAAATAAAAATAACTTTTATGATCCAGTATTGTTTTCATATTAAGTGCTCAATTTGTTAAGTTACGTTAAATTCTAGTCTGTTATCTATTCCAAGTATGAATTATTATTGAAAAAGCTGATACTTTTAACCTGGAAAAACTAAATGAAGTGGTGGTCATGATAATTCTTTACATGATAACGTATCAGTTTAGTAATAGCCACTTTCTTAATACATCATACTTAAATATTATAACATTCATTAATACTTCACTTCCAACCAGATATAAATACAAACATAAAATCAAGGATTATTGGGATGCTCTCCATTATTAAAAAAGTATGCTATCTAATATGGAAGATACTAATATCCACAAGAGAATTGAATGGAATTCATAAAATATGCTATGTGAAATACTACACTACATTTCCAAAGTTTCAAAATGAAAATTTTCTCCATAATGAATAGAAATTGATAATCACTTCTAAATTTGCTTTATAATTACGTTAGCACTGAACCAGATCAGCTACTTGCATTGCAATTTACACTTTCATCAGAATGAGAATTGGGAAATGGTTGTTAAATAAAAACTGTAAGTGTAGAATTTATTCAAAGTCAGTTTACTAATTTTCAAAACTTGGATAAAGATAAGTTTCTTTAATGGCCAGTTGTTTCCTGTTCCTATTTCTAGGTAGAATCTAAATATCTGTCTCTATGATGAAAGTACTGATATTTGTATCTACTCAACTTCATAGGACAAAAAATTTTTTCTTCCATAGATTCAAACTAGGTTTCTTTTCTTATTTCCTATATATTAACACAATTTACTTTTATGTACAATTATTTTATTGAATGTTTCTCCATGAAAATAGTTTAAATAATGAAAGGGCATCATAATACACAACTGCTTTATCTGTCATTGTATTTGTACCTGGTTTGATTTTGTATCTGGTGATTCCTTTTGAACAAATCACATATACATACTGTAAATTTTCCTATTAGAGTCGTTGCCATCTGATGACAGATTTTCAGGAACTTTTCAATAATCAACTTCACAACCACTGATGGCAAATAACAATACCAAGAACTGGGAACTAAAGTGCCCAAAGGAAAGAGGGTGCACAATGCATTCATTTTATGGAAATTATAATGATCTTGTTACAGGTTAGATAATTTACACAAGAAGAGATACTACAGACTCACATGGAAGACAGCATAAAACCATCTTTGAATTTATAATCATAGGTTATCCAAATTTGGAAAACTCACCATGATAATATGTCCTTACTTCCTGTATGCTAATATAATATGCAAAAGTTTATATCAAAATGAAATGTTAATGCATTTCAGAAAAAATAACATTAACTTGTTGTACTTCCACAATTCTAATTTAGGCATTGTTCAGTGTTGGGTCATGCTTATAACCATAATGCGTTTAGTTTGTGTTGTGGTATATATGGGCACTAGTACCAATAGATGTAGATGTCCTTTTTTTTTAAACCTCCTTCTCAGGGAGCTCCAGTTAGCAGTTACTCTAGACTTCTCAGATTCCTAGATTCCATCCCTCTCTCCTAGGACCAAGTAAGAAGAACATAAGCAAGTGTGTGAAGTAGCAAAAGTTCCTCCACATGGAACATAACATCATGATTAGGACAGAAATCATGCACTCTATGATTTCATTGGGATAAGCTGGGCTGTTTGTATGAATTAGCTTTCCATCACTGTGACAAGAACAACTTAAAAGAGGGTTAACTGGGGCTCCCAGTTTCTGAGGGTTCAACATCACGGCAAGGAGGTTTTGATGGAGCAACTCCATTCACTCATGTCAGGTCCAAAACTGGAATGAGGGAAAAGCTAGAGCCTGCTAGGCTCTCCCTTTTTCTGCTTTTATTATTTTGGAGCCTCCAGCTCATGGGAGGTTCTCTTCTCAGTTGATCCCCTCTGAAATACCTTCCAGACACACCTAGAATTTCATCTTAATTTCTAGATGACTTTAAATCCAGTCAAGTTAATAACAGTAAATATACGACCTTTAGCTTACTTTAAATACATCTACAAAATGTGTGTGTGTGTGTGTGTGTGTATTTTTTCATGAAATTGCCAGTAATTGAATGTTGAGAAGGCCTTGATATGGGATCAAAATGTTTAGTCATGAGAAAACACATCTGAGTGACTTAGCCAGTGGAATAAAATGACATCAGTTTTCGAAATGCTATGGCCTCCCCATTATTGCTTTTAGTGCATTTACACTACTTTATTAAAATTGTCAGAATCCATGCAGTCACTAAGCTTATCAAGTCTGATTTATTCCTTTCCTTTATGACCCACAGTCATTTGATCAAAAAGAAGGCCCTCCTCAGAGATGTCTAGGATCTCTGACCTTCATCCCATCCCTTCTGATGCTGCTCTTTGTCATCACATTTGACCTATTTCAGACATCTCAGCCTCAAGGTTTTACTTCATTCCTTCTCTTCATCATTTCAATTGAACCATTTTATGATTTATAAATCAAACTATATTACACCCTTTCTCAGAAACTACCTCCCATTACCTGTCTGAAAATTAGTTAAAACTATCATGATACAAAAGGACCTTCATAATGTGAGCCGAACCTCTTTGGGAATCGTACTGATAAACTCTTTACTCATGCCCTGTGTCCTAGGCACACTGCATCAAGGGATGAGCAGTACAGTTGCTGCTGGTGTCATTTCTCATTTAGATGTCCTTTGAAGAAATGGTCCAAAGAGTAAAAGAGGCAGGCAGCAATGGGTTCGTTTTGTGGTTTTTCTTTTCTTTTAAATAAGAAATGCTCCATCGGTCACAGGGCCGTATCTAGAGTTGAAAATGAGGTCACCATTGCCAAGCTATCTGGGCTGATTGGGGGCAGGATCTGCTGGGCAGCTCATGATGGATATTGATAGGTATATATTGCTAACAAAC
This sequence comes from Peromyscus nudipes, assembly GCA_902168325.1. NCBI lineage: Eukaryota > Metazoa > Chordata > Mammalia > Rodentia > Cricetidae > Peromyscus > Peromyscus nudipes. The sequence goes on along the minus strand of CABHPH010098968.1, from coordinate 15,055 downwards.
TGCAAAGAAATAGAGGAGACACATGAAGAGTTTGATGCTGTTAGAAGAGGCCAATAAACAAGAGAGATATAATTAGAGAGGGAGGGAGGGAGGGAGGGAGGGAGGGAGGGAGGGAGGGAGGTGTGCAATCTGGACGCCAGCCTTCCTGTTTCTGGCTCTAGGTCCTTATGAGTTACTGTTCTCATTACAGTTTTGGAGCTCTGATGAAAAGACCCAAGGTGCACACCTTTAATCCTGTCACTCAGGAGGCAGAAGCAGGTGGATCTCTGAGTTTGAGGCCAACAGCCAGGTCTACACAATGAGTTCCAGGACAGTCAGGGATACACAGAAAAACACTGTATCAGAAAAAGCCCTCTGAATTTGAGTGACAGTTATATGGCTAGATCTGTATGGGGAGCCCCTGGTAGTGGGCCCAGGACTTATCCTGGGTGCATGAAATGGCTTTTTGGAACACATTCCCTAGGGTGGGATACCTTGCTCAGCTGACACAGTGGGGAGGGGCTTGGTCTTGCCTCAACTTAGTATGCCAGACTTTGTTGACTCCCCAAAGGAGGCCTTACCCTCTCTGGGGAGTGGATAGGGGGTGGGATCGGGAGAGGTGGGGGGCAGAAGAAGGGGAGGGGGGAACTGGGATTGGTATGTAAAATGAAAAAAAAACTTTTTTAAAATAAATAAATATCAAGAAAAAAACAAAAACAAAAAAGGACCCATTTTCATCATCATTTATTGTTTTTCTTTTGGCTTGTATAAGTTTGTAATAGGCCATCTTGAACAGTATGTGACCAATGGAGTGAGACGGGGTGGTCCTATTTCAGCTATGAATATGGAGAACCCTGAAAAACTTACAAGAAACATTTCAGTAAAAGTTAATGATTCAAGTCTTAGAACCAACACTCTATATTATTGAACAAGAGTGCTATTTAATTTCTCTAAGATATAACAGCATTAGGAAATCATAAAATAAAATATTTTCATGGCTGGTTCCATTGTTTGAGCCAATGGGAGTCTGTAAGGAGATTATTTGTACAACTGTTGGATTACTGTGATGATACTGGTACCTGGGACTACTTGATGGTTGAACATGAAGCTAGAGCCATGGCTGAAACTTTACCATAATATTCTTTAGAATAAAATCTTTAAAAAAAAAAGAAATGCTGATACTGGATAACTACACTGAGTCTACATTTTAACACAAGAGCAGTATATTTCAATGATGCTTTTCTGATACAAAAAGACTTATTATAAATGGGATATTTAGTATTTTAGAGTAGTTTAAACATTGAGATTTGGGTTCAAATTATTGCTCATCACTTGCTAGCTATGGAAACTGTCTCCACATACATAAGACAAGTGGAATAATTTATATTTTATTTAATGTGTGTGCATATGTATGTATACATGAGTGCATGTGCACAGCATGAGTTTGTGGATCAGAGGAGAACTTGAGGGAGTCAATTCTCTCCTTCCATCATGTGGATTCCAGGCACCAAACTCAGATTGTCAGTCTTGGCAGCAAGAGCCTTGACTCTCTGATCCATCTCACCAGCCTATGTTGAATAATTTATCATGGAGTTTTTATGAGGATTTCATAACATAGTAAATTTAAAGTATTTAGCAAATAGTGACATAATCTCATTGGTTTTGGGCTAACTAAATACTGCTAGCTATCATAATATAAATTATTATTATTATAGATATATACACTTGAACTGTAAAATATTATCACAGCTTCATCATATTTGTATGTCAGAGCTTAAACATATTAAAATATTGGAAGAAATATTTGCTAGAAATTACAACTTAATCACCTCACCAAATCTGCCCAGTTGTGTTAGCGTACTTGCATTCTTTCAAGTAATAACTATCTGAGGAAAGTAATCAACTCATGTTGGTTATGTCAGAGACAGATTCAGAATTCATGTGTTCTGGGCATGCTTTCTAAATTTAGAGTAGGAGTTTGTTCAGTCACAAGTCCCTTCTACTGATTTTTCAGGTTCAAACAATCTATGATTATTGAGAATAAAGATCCATGGATTCTGGGGACTAGATGAATGGGAAAATATCAAGAAGTTTTGGTAAAAGAGGCTTAAGAACTTTAATTCATTCGGGCATTCATTTAATTCATTATTTTCTTAACTAAAATACGTGCTACTAGATACTTCAAAGGGTACAAAAATTACTACCATTCTTTAGGGTTTGCCTTTACTACAATATGACACACAAATAGTGTCCATAGAAAGCAAAACATGTCATATACATTCTAATTTATCCTTCACTCTTCTTTGGTTAACTAAATGAAACATTACTCTTGTAAGACACAAGAGTACACAAAATTCAAATGTTTCCATGGGACAGAAAGTTAACATCAATGACTGAGCTGGGCATTGTACTCTACAGTAAACTTCAAATATTCATTCACAGTAGCATGAAGCTGTTCAGTCTTAGCTAACTCTGAGAATATGAACTCAAGAATACCCAATTTTCTGTTTTTTCCCAAGAAACTAGAAACTTACATTGATTTAAATGTTTCTGACTTTTAAATTACAGCAACTGCTAAAAGTTGCTATCACATTATATAGATTTGATTTTTGGGCTGTAATATAATATATTTATTGTTTGTTTTATCCACTAAGAACATCTTTCCTTGTATTTTATTTATTATGTTTATATATCTGGAAAAGTTAGTACAGGGCCTAGCACAAAGTATGGTTTAGCAAATGTCTGATAAATAAATACATACAAGACTAAATATTTCAGTATAATCCAGACATCTTAACTATTTATACAAAATCCTATCCTATTGGATACCTTGCAAGCTTGTCTGTGTCTGTCTCTTCCAGGAGCCACTTGCTGTATCCTTTTTCAAGAATTCTATCAAGTCAATAAATACGATGAATAATTGCTATCGTGTCTTTTTAACAAGGTAATAGCAGAAGGAAAAATCCTTCATTGAAGTCTCAGTGTTGCCCAGAAAATATAAATTATTCCTTTTCCCCCTGAATATGGGTACTAGATACTGAAATACCTAACAAGCTTTCATATCAGCCAACTTATCAACCTAACTGTTCAGATGACAATGGAATTCTGTCAGTGGCTGGTGGCTAGTCAATTCACATTGCTTCTTGTCATTATTATCAAGCAGAGATGACAGAGAGCAGAGAAGTGGTTCCCTCCATATTAAGTCCTGAAGTGCTAATGAATGTTAACAGCTTACAGAATGTCCTGTGGTGTCTATTTATAACGTATCTGCCTATTCATCTTGAACCAGAAGTGCATTTGGAATAGTACATTTAAAATGAGTGACAGTAGAGAAGAAAAAGAAGATAATAAATCAGTGACAAAAAATACACTACTTTCATTAGGAAACAATGAACATTTTAAAGATAGTTTAAACAAATCTGAAAAATAAGGCACAAAAGGACACATCACTAACAACAAATAGTCACAATGTTTCAAGTATGCGCATGAAAATATTCCTCACATATATGACCATCTAGGAAAACTGCCCTGAATACAAGGCAGGAGATTTGGATCGTTCATTGCCTAAAGGTTTGTGGCTTTAAAGATTCCACTGGGTATAATTTATAGGACATTTTCTTAGAATAGCCAAAGAATGAATAGATTTATTTTCTTTCCATTTATATGTAATAGCTTACTAATCAGAAAGAAAACTCAGCGGTTAGGAGATCAAGCCTGGAGTTGGCACATCAAGAGGGTATGGGTAGATTACCTAGATGAAACTGTAGCAAATGTTTATCTCAACAAGAATCTGCCAATGATGCATCCTTCAACATAATAAAGTAAATGTTTATCTCAACCTGTGATATATGTTGCTACTGAGTGTAAAATAAGGAAGTAAACAAGATATGGCCTTAGCTATCAGGGAATTTTCAATACACTTTGGGGAGATGAATATTATAAAAGTGGCTCAAAAATAATACTGAATGAACAAGGTACTACAATAAGATATAGTATACAATGAGAAAAATAAAATTTATATGAATTTTAAAAGTGCATTAAATTAAAGCAATTAGTTTTAGGGACTGGAGAAACGGCTCAGTGGTTAAGAATGTTTGCTGCTCTTAAAGAACACCTGAGCTGGGTTACCAACACCCATGGCAGGAAGCTTCCAATCTCCTGTAATTCCAGCTCCAAGGAGTTTTATGCCCTCTTCTGTCCTCCAAGGTTAACTACACACAAATAGCATATGGACACACACACAGACAGACAGACAGACAGACACACACACACACACACACACAAGTTTAAAAAAGTTTTCTCAAAAAGGAAAAGCAATTAGTTTGCAAAAGGAGGAAAAGGAAAAATGTCACTCAAAAGATGTATAGTTTTGATTAGCCTGAGCTGGAAAAATAAGTTTTAATGACTTATTGTATTACATAATGGCCACAATTAGTAATGAAGGTATATGGCAGAATGCCTCTGAGCATGGCTGTCAGAGATGATCTACATTGGGTTAATTAAAATGGGAAGACTCATCTTAATTCTGGGTGGTACCATTCTATGGGGTGGGTTTGTGAAATGAGTAAAAAGGAGAAAGAAAAGTGAGTAAAATTCCATGCTTTGTGAATGTGTGTGAAGTGTGACCAGCTGCCTCAATTTCTTGCCACCAAGACTTATTCTATCATAACATATTAATGTGTGTGTGTGTACATATGTGTGTGTATACATATATATTATACGTGTTTTATATATACTCTTCTCAGCAACTCATCAAAGTTTCTCCACAATTGACCACATACCACATACTTGGACACAAACGGATAAAAAAAATCTAAATAACATCCTGTAGCCTAACTAACCAACCCGGATTAATGCTGGACATCAAAAAGAACAGAAATAACAGAAAGCTTACAAACTCATGGAAACTGAACAACTCTCTACTGAATGATGATGACTGGGTCAAGCCAGAAATAAAGAAATTAAAGACTTCCCAGAATTCAATGAAAATGAATGTACAACATACCCAAACTTATGGGACACATGAAAACAGTGCTAAGAGGAAAGTTCATAGCACTAAGTGCCTACATAAAAAATTGAACTGTAGCTCACATAAACCCTCTCCTTCTCGCCAACTGGACTCCCGGAGCTCCACCCAGGGCCTGACCGTGGATATCTAGTTCCCTCAGTCACTGGATGGGGTTTCTAGTATGACAATTAAGGTGTTTGGCCATCCTATCACCAGGGTAGATCAGATCGGGCTATTTCTCGACTATTGCCAGCCGTCTGTTGTGGGGGCATCTTTGTGGATTTCTGTGGGCCTCTCCAGCACTTTGCTCCTTCTTATTCTCATGTGGTCTTCATTTATCATGAACATTCCTTGTGTTTCCTCTCTGTACTTGATCCAGTTGGGATCTCCCGCTCCCCTAAGTTCTCTTTCCCTCGCCCCTCACCCCTCATTACCCCCACTCACGTCCAGTCTGTTCATGTAGATTTCATCCATTTCTCCATCATTGGGCGATCCCTGGGGAGGAGTGTTTATGTGAGCTAGAGTTGTTGGGACCAGGGATGGATGGAATACAGGGACAAGTGGCCAAACAAATGGAAACACATGAACTGTGAACCAATGGCTGAGGGGCCCCCAACTAGATCAGGCCCTCTGAATGGGTGAGACAGTTGATTGGCTTGATCTGTTTGGGAGGCATCCAGGCAGTTGGACCGGGTCCTGTGCTCAGTGCATGAATTGGCTGTTTGAAACCTGGGGCTTAGTAGAGACCCTTGGCTCAGCCTGGGAGGAGGGGACTAGACCTGCCTGGGCTGAGTCCACCAGGTTGATCTCAATCCTTGGGGGAGTCTTTGCCCTGGAGGAGATGGAAATGGGGGGTGGGCCGGGGAGAAGGAGGCGGGGTGGCAGGAGGGGTAACGGGGTGATCTATGACTGATATGTAAAGTTGTATTATATTGTAAAATAAAATAAAATAAATTATAAAAAAAAATTGTGATGAGGATGCTGAAGTTAACTCTCCACAGTTGATGGCTCCCTGTGGGGTGCAGGTGGGGAAGGACTCAGTTTTCTTTAGGGGACTGGCTACTGGGAGTTTGACCATACTCCAATGAGTATGTGGGCAACACAAATTTAACTTGTTTTTTTTCTTCTTTTTCTTTTTGAGAGGGGATCATAAGGATTGGGAGGCAGACCTGGGAAGACAAGGAAATGAGTGTGACTGGGGTTCATGATGTGAAATTCCCAAATAAGCAGTAAAAATATTCTGTAAAAAAATAAATAAATAAAAGGCCACTGTGAGCTTGTGAGTCAGTTCTCCAAAAAAAAAAAAAATTGAACTGATCTAATAGTAGTAACGTAATGGCATACCTGAACTCTCTAGAACAAAGAGAAGAAATAACATCCAAAAGAAATAATCAAACTCAGGGATAAAATCAACTAAATAGAAACAACAAAACACAATACAAAGAATCAATGAAACAAAGACTTGGTTCTTTGAAAAAAATCAGTAAGATTGGAAAAATCTCTTAGCCAAATGAATTAAAGGCTGAGAGAGAAATTCCAAGTTAACAAAATTAGAGACAAATAGGGGGTCATAACAACAAACACTGAGGAATTCCAGGGAATCATAAGGATGTACTTTAAAAAACCTGTACTCCACCAAATACAAAAGGCTAAAAGAAATGGATAATTTTCTCAATATATATCACCTATCAAAATAAAATCAAGATCAGATAAGTAGTTTAAACATATCTATAACTCATAACAAAATAGAAGCAGTCATAAAAAGTTGCCCAAACAAGAAAATCCCAGCGCCAGATGATTTTATCACAGAATTCTACCAGACTTTCAAAGAATTATTAACACCAATACTCCACAAAGTAGAAACACGAGGAATATTGCCAATTCTTTTTATAAGGCCACAGTCAGTCTGAAATTTAAACCACATAAATACCCCCAAAAGAAAGAATTACAGGTCACTTTCCCTTACGAACATAGATACAAAAATTCTAAAATATTTAGGAAGTGGTCTCCTGTGCCAATGTGTTCAAGACTACTTCCTACTTTCTCCTCTGTCAAGTTCAGTGTAACTGGATTTATGTTGAGGTCTTTGATCCACTTGGATTTGAGTTTTGTGCATGGCAACAGATATGGATCTATTTGCAATCTTCTGCATGTTGACATCCGGTTATGCCAGCACCATTTGTTGAATATGTTTTCTTTTTTCCATTGTACAGATTTGGCTTCTTTGTCAAGAATCAAGTGTTCATAGGTGTGTGGGTTAATGTCAGGGTCTTCAATTCGATTCCATTGGTCCACATGTCATTTTTTATGCCAATAACAAGCTGTTTTTATTACTATAGCTCTATAGTAGAGCTTGAGTTCAGGGATGGTGATGCCTCCAGAGGTGGCTTTATTATACAGGATTGTTTTAGCTATCCTGGGTCTTTTGTTTTTCCATATGAAGTTGAGTATTTTTCTTTCCATGTCTGTGAAGAATTGTGTTGGGACTTTGATGGGGATTGCATTGAATCTGTAGATTGCTTTTGGTAAGATTGCCATTTTTACTATGTTAATCTTGCCTATCCATGAGCATGGGAGATCTTTCCATTTTCTGATATTTTCTTCAATTTCTTTCTTCAGAGACTTAAAGTTCTTGTCATACATGTCTTTCACTTGCTTAGTTAGAGTTACCCCAAGGTATTTTATATTATTTGTGTGTAGCCCATTTTTTAAATTGGATTGTTCAGTATTTTGATGTCACTTTCTTGAGTTCTTTATATATTTTGGAGATCAGCCCTCTATCAGATGTGAGGTTGGTGAAGAACTTTTCCCATCTGTAAGCTGTCTTTTTGTCTTACTGGCCCACGTCCTTTGCTTTACAAAAGCTTCTCAGTTTCAGGAGGCCCCATTTATTAATTGTTGCTCTCAGTGAGTATATGGGGAACACAGATTGAACTTGATGGGTATTTTTTAGTTGGGGGTGCAAGGGTGGGAAGGTGGACTTGGGAGGAATGAGAAGGGAGTGTGATCGGGGTCACTGTACAAACTTCCCAAAAATTAATAATAATATTATGTTTGGGGGAAAAAGTGAAAAGCAGGAAAAATAAAGTACTGGAAAATAGTAAAAAAAAAAAATTCTAAATAAAATACTTGCAAACCAAATCCAAAAACTCACCAAAGAGATCATCTAATATGATCAAATAGGCTTCTTCCAGAGATGCAGGGATGGTTCAACATATGTAAATCAATAAATGTAATCCACCACATAAATAGAATGAAAGGCTAAAACCACATGATCATGTCATTAGATACAGAAAAGTCCTTTGACAAAATCCAGCACCCCTTTATGATAAAAGTCTTGGAGAGAGTAGGGATACAAGGACATACCTAAACATAATAAAGGCAATTTACAGCAAGCCAGTATGCAACATCAAATTAAATAGAGAGAAACTCAAAGCACTTCCACTAAAATAAGGAACAAGTCAAGGATCTCCATACCTATCACCAGAGAACTTGAAGTCTTAGCTAAAGCAATAAGACAACTGAAGTATATCAAGAGGATATAAATAGGAAGAGAAGAAATCAAAATATCTTTATTTGGTTGGGTAGTGGTGGCGCACGCCTTTAATCCCAGCACTCGGGAGGCAGAGCCAGGCGGATCTCTGTGAGTTCAAGGTCAGCCTGGTCTACAGAGCGAGTTCCAGGAAAGGTGCAAAGCTACACAGAGAAACCCTGTCTCGAAAAAAAAACCAAAAAAACAAAAAACAAAAAACAAAAAAAATCTTTATTTGCATATATGACAGCACATATGAGTCATCCTAAAAATTCCACCAGGAAACACCTACAAAATAAATACTTTCAGTAATGTAGAAGGATACAAAAATTAACACAAATATCAGTAGTCTTCTTATACACAAATGATAGAGTGAGGAAGAAGTCAGGAAAACAACTTTCACAATGACTTCAAAAAGTATAAAATATCTTGGGGATCTATAAGCAAGCAAGTGAAATACATTTATGATAAACCTTTAAGATATTGAAAAAAAGAAATTGAAAAAGATATCAGAAGATGGAACAATCTCCCATGTTCACGGATCAATAAGATTAATATGGTAAAAATAGCCATCCTACCAAAAGCAATCTACAAATTCAAAATTCTAAAGTAATTCTTCATAAAACTTGAAAAGACAATTTTCGGCTTCTTATGGAAACACAAAAACACAAGATAACCAGAACAGTCCTGAGTGATAAAAGACCTGCTAGAGGTATCACCATCTCCAACCCCAAATTGTACTATAGAGGTATTGTAATAATAACTGTAGACTGTTATCAGCAGAAAATAGACACACTGATCAATGGAATAGAATTGAAGACCAAGAAATAGGTCCATACACCTCTGGAATCCTGATTCTTTTTAAGAAGAATGCAGAGATATACACTGGAAAAAGACAGCATCTTCAACAAATGGTTAAATTGGATGTAGAAAAATGCAAATAGACACATAGTTATCCTGAAAAAACTGAAGTCCAAATGGATTAAAGACCGCAACATAAAACCAGACACACTGAACCTGATAGAAGAGAAAGTAGGGAATACCCTTGACTGCACTGACAAAGGAAAAGGCTTTCTGAACTGAACACCCACAGGACAGACAATAAGAAGAACAATTAATAAATTGTACCTCATGAAATTGAAAACTTCTATATGGCAAAGGACATCATCATTAAAACAAAGCAGCAGGTTACAGAATAGGAAAAAATTTTTTACCAACTACACCATTCAATAGAGGGCTAATATCCAAAATACAGACAAAACTAAAAAACAAACAAAATGAAAAACGAGAACAACAACAAAAACAGAAAACAAGAAAACAAACTGACCGTATCCTGGCCCACATGTCCATCAAAAGCCTCCTACACATCAAAGTCTAGGGCAGCAACCTGAACCCCAGGCAAGACCTCCACCCACCCCACCACCCAGCATAACCCCAATTTCTGCTCTTCTCCTCATCATCATATCCTAGCCCACACCTTCAAAAGAAGTCTTATATCCTACCAGAGGTCAGGCCAGCACCCAAACCCCCAAAGGCCAGGCCAGCTCCCTGAAAATCAGACAGAAGTCTCCTACCCTACCAGAAGCCAGGCCAGAATCCTGAACCCCAGAGGACCCCCATCCGTATCAGAGACCACACACATCACCAGAACTCTCGCCCACAAATGGGGTGAAAACCCCCTACTCAATCAGAAGCTATCCAGGCCATCAAAAGTTCACCCCCGATGCCCTGCCGGCGGTGGTGGTGCTCGCCTTTAATCCCAGCACTCAGGAGGCAGAGTCAGGCTGATCTCTGTGAGTTCAAGGCCAACCTGGGCTACAGAGTGAGTTCCAGGAAAGGCGCAAAGCTATACAGAGAAACTCTGTCTTGAAAAGCCAAAAAAAAAAAAGTTCAGCCCCCAACTTGGGTGGACACTCTCTACTCAACCACAGGCTACTCCAGCCAGAAGACCAGAGAGGAAACAGAAACCAAAGAAAAAAACACCCATCCAACAAAGACAAACCCAGAAGTTAGCACCTAGACCTATAATCAATCCAAATCCAGATGCCTAGACACCAGTGTAAGACAATCAACAACAGCTAGGGCAATATGTAACCACCAGAGCCCAGCCATCATAATACACCACCAGCGGGCTGGGACACAGGAAAACTTCAAACTACATTCTAACATGGTTGAAATATAAGAAAATGACCTTAAAACAAAATTTGTGAAGATGATAGAGGTCCTTAAAGAGGAAATGAATGAATCCCGGAGGGGAGGGGGGGGGGGGGGGGAACGCTCAAAAATTAGAATAAATCAATTAATCCCTTAAAAAAATTTAAAGAAAGCCAAGGAAAACAAACAGTCAAAGGAAATGAGTAAAATTGTTCAGGACCTGAAAATGGAGATAGAAGCAATAAAGAAAAGACAAACTGGGGGAATTCTAGACATAGAAAATCTAGGTATGTGAACAGAAACTACAGAAACAAGCATTAGCAACAGAATACAAAAATTTCTAGACAGTCATTAGGTAGTACATCAAAGTCCTGTACTTCACAAAATGGAAAATCTAAAAGAAATGGATAATTTTCTTGATAAATGTAGCAATGTTAAATCAAGATCAGATAAACAATTTAAATAGACCTATAGCCCCTAGTTGCTGTGGGATGGTCTGTATGTCAAACATGTTGCTTATTGGTCAATAAATAAAACACTGATTGGCCAGTGGTCAGGCAGGAAGAAGTATAGGCGGGACAAGGAGGAGAGAATTCTGGGAAGTGGAAGGCTGAGCAGAGACACTGCCAGCCTCCGCCATGACAAACAGCTTGTGAAGATGCCGGTAAGCCACAATCAATGTGGCAAGGTATAGATTTATAGAAATGGATTAATTTAAGATGTAAGAACTAGATAGCTAGAAGCCTGAGCCATTACCCAAACAGTTTAAACAATATAAGTCTCTGTGTTTACTTGGTTGGGTCTGAGTGGCTGTGGGACTGGCGGGTGGCAGAGATTTGTCCTGACTGTGGGCCAGGCAGGAAAACTCTAGCAACAAATGGCGCCCAACGGCTCGAATTTCCACCTTAAACCTAAAAATTTTTAATAATCAATTCTAAACAGAGCCAAAACCAGGTTCCTGCTTCATGTCTCATATGGGCAGCAAGACGCCACAAAACGCGCGTTTGAATTGCTGGCGGGTTCCTGGCGTACGCTTTGACCACCAGTATGGCGACAATGAGGTGTCTGCCAGCGGCACATTACGCTGTATGCTAGATTTACTCTTTACTAATATAAAAAAAGAGGTTTCTGGGCTACACGCTGCTTTAATAAAAGCGTAGACCCACTATTTCTGAGAATTGATCGCTCCCACAACTGATGAAAAAAACGTGCCACCGCCATGTTGGAAAGCTGACGTGGGCAGAGCCAGCAGCCACAGCGCCGTTTCAGTCTTAGAATGCTGCAATAAGACTGATTCAGATGAAATAGTTTACAATATATGTAAAAATGTACGTAGATATACAGTTACATAAACAAATAGATAGTTTTTAAAAATAAAGTCTTTAAAATAAGCCACATAAAGATGGCTATCACACAGAGAATCTGGATTTTGTTGTCTTTGATATTCATAACTAAAAAAAAAATATTTGATTGTAAAAGCTGTTGAGTTATGCCAAAATGTATACTTTAAAGGTACCTTGACTTCAAAATTTAGATGTAAGGATATGTTGCTTTGGAAAAGAGGTTCTGCTTTTGTTTCCACAGAAAGCCAGAGGCTATGGATTTGTCCCAGATTAAAATACATCAAGTTTCACCAGCCAAGACCCCCTGAAAGGTCTCCGATGACACCATGGCCCAGATGATCCAACATCCAGAACCATCTCAAGGCAACTGGCTCAGACGATACACCTTCACGGACTACTCCATAATCCTAAAATGTTCTTTTTGTCCCCATAAGATACAGTGCCCCCCTCCAGCAGGAAGTAGTAATATAATCTACGCCCAAATTCCCAAATATACCAAGCTGGCTTTGGAGATAGAATGGGCTCACTCCCTCTCTAAACCCAGACATATTCCTAAAATAAAAGGTTAAAAGATTCTTTTGTCCCATATCAGAAGAGCCCTCTAGTATGGGACGGAGAAAAACCAATATTTTTATTTAAAACAGGTTAATTATAAATGCGATCTCTTTCTAAAAAAGAAAAGGGGATATGATATATATAGGATATAGAGATGATAGGATAAAAGGATAGATTAATGAATCTACTTTTAAAAGGCAACAACTTGTTTAAAATGTTTTACATTGGTATAGATTTTAGTTCATGTTTAAAATGTTTTATATTGGTATAAATTTTAGTTTATTGATACAAACTTAAAGTTGATTTTGTTATACTGTGTGTATATTTCTACTTTTGTTTGAGGTATTATGTTTATGTAACTCATTTAAAATTGTAATAGATAATTAAGAAATAGATTAATAATTAGTCATCTATGATAATCATATTTGTAGCCATGTTAGTTAAGTCTTCTTAGATATACATAGATATATTTCAGATAGATAGGTAATCTTCAAATACTTCAAAGACCTACAGAATATGGCATTTAAAATGTTTTAAAAATTTAGACGTTCTGGACAGTGAGACATGTCTGCTCCTGGCAGCACTGGATTTACTTCAGAGGAGGATGGGCATCGAAGACACTCCATATGGAGTTTATCTTCACCTTGGCAAAAATAGCCATTTGGGCAAGAAACTGTTCTTGCCTGGACTGCTTGATCGACTGAACATGCAGGACCCATAGGAAGGTGACCACTGAACTTTGCTTGACAAAATGGTCCTTCAGGTTCCTGCTTTGCAGAGAAAACTGCCAGACATTCTACAGGACACAGAAAAAAAAATGACTGAGAGACTCTAGGCCTGTGAGCTGAAAACAGATGCCCCAACTTTACAAGAGAACTTTGAATGACTGTCCAGGCTGTCAGCTGTCTCTGTCTACCCTGCAAGACTCCCGAAAGTTGCTTGCATCTTCTCCATTTCTCAGGTAGTATTATAACCTTCTGAGGTCTTTGATGTGGTTAAAGACTAAATAGTTGTAATTTCCTCAGTTATGATAAAAGATAAGTTAGATATAAAACCTTAAACTCATAAATATAAGATAGATAGGCTATCTTCTTTAATATTGTAACTGTAATTCTTACTCAATAATTGTTTTGTTATATGTAATTTTACTATGTTAATGTTAAAACCTTCCTTTCTGAAAAAAAAGAAAAGGGGAAGTGCTGTGGGATGTTCTGTATGTCAAACATGTTGCTTATTGGTCAATAAATAAAACACTGATTGGCCAGTGGTCAGGCAGGAAGAAGTATAGGCGGGACAAGGAGGAGAGAATTCTGGGAAGTGGAAGGCTGAGCAGAGACACTGCCAGCCGCCGCCATGACAAACAGCATGTGAAGATGCCGGTAAGCCACAAGCAACGTGGCAAGGTATAGATTTATAGAAATGGATTAATTTAAGATGTAAGAACTAGATAGCTAGAAGCCTGAGCCATTACCCAAACAGTTTAAACAATATAAGTCTCTGTGTTTACTTGGTTGGGTCTGAGCGGCTGTGGGACTGGCGGGTGGCAGAGATTTGTCCTGACTGTGGGCCAGGCAGGAAAACTCTAGCTACACCTAGTGAAATAGAAACTGTCATTATAAGTCTACCAACCAAAAAAGGCCCAAGGCCAGACAATTATAGTGCAGATTTTTATCAGACTTCAAAGAAGAGTTAACGTCAATACTCCTCAAATTACTCCACATAATAGAAATAGAAGGAACATTGTCAAATTCATTTTATGAGGCTAAAGTCTCTCTGATACCCAAACCACACAAAGATTCAACAAAGAAAGAGAATTACGGACCAATTTCACTCATGAACAGAGATGCAAAAAATTCAATAAAATACAGAATACAAGAACACATCAAAAAGATCAACCACCATTATCAAGCAGATTCATCCCAGAGATGCAGGGATGGTTCAATATACAAAAAAAATTTTAAAAATGTAATTCTCCATATAACCAAACTGAAAAAAAACTACTGCATGATCATTTCATTAGATGCAGAAGAAGCATTTGACAAAAATCCAACACCCCTTCAAGATAGAAGTCCTGGGAAGATTAGGGATACAAGGAATATATCTAAATACAACAAAGGCAATTTACAGCAAGCCAATTGCCAACATCATGTTAACTGGAGAGAAATTGAAAGCAATTCCAGTAAAATCAGTAACAAGACTGTGCTTTCTCTCCACATCTATTCAATACAGTACTTGAAGTTCTAGATAGAGCAATAAGACAACTAAAAGAGGTAAAGGGGATACAAAATGGAGAGGAGGAAGTTAGAGTATCTCTATTTGCAGATAATATGATAGTATACATAAGTGACACCAAAAATTCTACCAGGGAACTCTTACAACTGATAAACACATTCATCAAAGTGGCTGGATAAAAAATTAACTAAAATACATTCATCAAAGTGTCTGGATATAAGATTAACTAAAAAAAATCAGTAGCCCCCCCCC
>CABHPH010098948.1:0-14093 GCA_902168325.1 Peromyscus nudipes | reverse complement strand
GATAGATAGATAGATAGATAGATAGATAGATAGATAGATAGATAGATAGATAGATAGATAGATAGATAGCTTACAGAGCAATAGTAATAGCTCACTGTAGCTCTATGTGTTTTAGTTTTCAAAAAAAATATTGATCTTTGAGTTTCTGATCTCCCTCAAAAACCTCCTCTTAAATTTGGTTTGGTTGCTATGCAAGGCTTTTACAGTTATCATTTTCTAACACTATTTCATGTTCTTTATCCTACTCTTCTCTAATTTCGACTTATTTCATTATTTTGTTAGAGCACATCTTCTCTTACTTTTGTTATTATTGTGGTAAGAACACTTACCACCAGATTCATCCAGCAACTATTTTCAGCTATAACTGTTAGCTATAAACACGAGGCTAAGCAGTATTTTAGAGGCCCTTCTGTTGGATTTGATTGACAAACCTCACTTGTTTTTTTTGGGTACCCCTCAGTCCCCTATGCACCAAGTCCTTAGCAATCACCATCCCACTCTGATTCTCTGAATAAGATGGTCTTAAATATTGTTTATCAGTAGAATAATGCAGACTTTGTCTTTCTGTGACTGGCTTATTTAAGTTAATGTATGTTCTCAAAGGTTCATCCAGGCTGATGCTTATGAGAGTATTTCTTTCCTTATTTCTCAAAGCTGAGCAGCCCTGTATTATGTATTTAGATCACATAGTCTCCATCCATTCATCTGTTGAAGGACATTTAGGTTGTTTACACACCCTAGCTCTGGTGAATAATGTCACAATGAAAATAAAAATTATTTCAATTCTTCTGGATAAATGCCCAGAAGCAGAATTATTGGATTCCATGGTAGTTCTAGATTTAATTTTGTTAGGAATCTTCACAACATTTTTTCATAGCATCCCATTGGCACTGTGCAAAGGTCCCAATTTATCAAAATATCACTAGCATTTGTTTATGTTGTTACTGTTTATTTGTTGTTTTTATATTTTAAAAAACAGCCTAACAGATAACAGATGACATCCTATTGCAGCTTTAGTCTGCCTATCCTTGATTAGTTACACAAAAAAATTTTTTTAATATGCCTTTTGGTCATTTATATATTTTCTTTGGATAAAATGTCTGCTCATGTCCTTGGTCCATTAGAAGCACCAAATTTCAAAATATGTAGTGACAATGACTAAGACTGGATTGAATAGGGTAAGGAGATAGAAACAAGAAGAGAACAGCCGGGCGGTGGTGGTGCATGCCTTTAATCCCAGCACTTGGGAGGCAGAGCCAGGCGGATCTCTGTGAGTTCAAGGCCAGCGTGGTCTACTGAGTGAGTTCCAGGACAGGCGCAAAGCTACACAGGAAAACCCTGTCTCAAGAAAACCAGAAGAAGAAGAAGAAGGAGAAGAAGAAGAAGAAGAAGAAGAAGAAGAAGAAGAAGAAGAAGAAGGAGAGAAGATCTAGAAAGAAGAAAACTCATACATATGTGTGGTCAACGGATCTCTGACAAATTGTCCAGATTACACAGTGGGAAAAGGACGGTCTCTTTAACACATGGGCAAAAACAAAGACAATGAAATTAAGTCCTCACCTCATGCCACATATAAAAACAGCTCCTAATGGTTTATCATTATATCTATAGATCAATGCATCTCCAAACCCTCATCTAATGAGCTTCTATTTACAGGAGATGGTGATTAACCCAGAGACCCACAACTGGCCAACGTGCAGAGAATAAGACCTTAGAATGCTCAGGCCTAATGGGAACACATATACTATACCTGTCTCCCAGTTTCAGGAGTCATTGCAGAAGAGGGTAAAGGAGGAGTATAAGAGCCAGATGTGGTGGATGACTACAATGAACCATTATCTCATGGACACAGCAAGGCAGCAAGCACATAAGAAAACACATTCTGATACCATGTACAAAACTTGTGTGATCCCAAGTCAGACAAATCCCAGAATGGTGAGGCATGATGGCCACATAATCCACACCCCTCCCCATGGATGGAATGGTGATTGTTATATGTTGGAAGAGGGAGAAACAGTTTTCTCTAAGTGTGTATTCACTGATAAGTTGACCGTGCTCCCGTAGAAGACCATACATCAGAGAATATTTGAGCAGCACAAATTGGTCTTTAAAATATTGTTCTGATGTTCCCTTGTATGCCAAAAATTATTTTTTGTCCTTAAAATTAATTTCCTTCCTATAGCTTCCTTAGTGGTTTTCATCTCTGTCTTTCAGGAGGGGTTTCCCCAAATTTAGTACAATGCTGATTGGAAGCCCTATGTGCCTGGAAGGATTTTGCTAGTGGTAAATGTCACCACAGAGGCATTCAGTAAAGATGTGAACACATCATCAAGGACCCTTCAAATTATTGACAATAACTAGTTTCTCCCCCTGGAATTACTTTGTTTGTCTAGGAAATAGTCTCCCATTCCTCTGCCTTCGATATCAGACTGAGCACAACTTTCTTAAAGTGGGAAATGGGTGTTGGTGCTAGAGATTCACTTTAGTTCACAAACTTTAGTTTACAACAGAGTGGTGTTGGCAAGCTGCTCCTCTCATCTAATCTCTAGAACAGTTTTTCTACAGAACCCCCACTATGCTCTGTGGTGAAGGAAGAGTCACCCCGCCACATACAAGGCAAGAGACTCTTACCAATCTCCAGAGAAAATCCCCAAATGATGCCTGTGTTCTACTTCCTGCTTCAGCTCTGGTTAAATTACTGAGCCTTTGCCTGGGCCTGTGATAAGAACTGGCTCGATTCTCTGTTCATCCTTCAGCTCCTTCAAATACTTATACATGTTTAACATGTCTGTTAAACTTTCATATGGGATGTGGACCTTTAGCAAGCCATTGTAAGTTCAAAATCAGCAATAACAGAGCAAAGGAAAGAGAACATTTCCCTGGAGGAGGTTCCATTACTGAATTCATGCAGCTGAAAGAAAAAAATATTAATCAACCATACAAGCTCTGAGCGTAGGATCTGGATGTGATGGAAAACCAAATTAAAAGATAAAAGTTACTTGGAGAAACTGAACTGTGAAAGATGGTTCAGTGGGAGCCAGTTAGTTGAAATAGGCATGTGTTTATATACAACTATGTCAAAAGTCATCAGAGGAGAGAATGTCTTCTACCTTTAGAAGACAAAGCCGGCTGGGCCGTGGTGGCGCATGCCTTTAATCCCAGCACTCGGGAGGCAGAGGCAGGCGGATCTCTGTGAGTTCGAGGCCAGCCTGGTCTCCAAAGCGAGTTCCAGGAAAGGCGCAAAGCTACACAGAGAAACCCTGTCTCGAAAAACCAAAAAAAAAAAAAAAAAAAAAAGACAAAGCCTTTTATATACACATAGACTCAATATATACATATATACGTATGTATGTATATATTCCATTTCCTCAGCACAGAAGTAATACTGAAATAATTTCATTAGAAAAGTAAGTTTGGACTCATGAAATTTAGACCAACACCTGTGGAGCCTTCACGGCACGGGACTAGGCCCTCTGCATAAGCAAGACAGTTGTGTAGCTTGATCTGCTTAAGGGTCCCCCTAGCAGTAGGATCAGAATACATCCCTGGTGCATGAGCTGGGTTTTTGGAGCCCATTACCTATGGTGGGACACCTTGCACAACCTTGAGGCAGGGGGAGGGGTTTAGACCTGCATTTACTGAATGTACCACACTCTGCTGACTCCCCATGGGAGGCCTTACCTTCTTGTAGAAGGGAATAGGTGGGTTGAGGGGGGGTGGTCAGAAGGCTGGAGGGGTGGGAGGAGGAAAGAGGGGGATCTGTGATTGGTATGTAAAATAAATAAAAAAATTCTTAATGAAAAAATAGAAAAGTAAGTTTGGGACAAGCAAGGTCAATTCTTTGAAAGCTAACAGGAGCGACAAGACTGCCAGTACAGCTTGAGATGCAGGTGATATTTCAAAAATGCTTACTTGATTATGAATAAGACGAAACAGATAATAATTATAATCTATACTTTTGTGCAGTGTTCTTTTGTCTGGGTTTGTTTTTTTTTTTGAGATAGGGTCTCCCTGTGTAGCCCAGGCTATCCCTCTCCTGCCTCTGCCTACTGCATGCTGAGGTGACAGTCGTTTGCCACAAGACCTGGTCCTATAGTGATTTTCCAGAACACTGAAACAGACGTATAAGTTAGACATACTCAGGTACAAGAAATAATGAACAATTACGGTATGTTTCTTCTTTGTGGATATTGTGTGTGTGTGTGTGTGTGTGTGTGTACTTGTGGGGTTTTCAGTCAGAAACCATTATTTTGATAAAAACTCATATTTTCTTAATATACATTTTCCCCATCCAAACAGATGCTTTCCTCCTAAAATTACAATAATAATTTCAGCAGACATCGTGCAATCACTAAGTTAGCATTTGGTGAGAACATTAGGATCAACAACCCGGTCCCCAGGGACAATCGCCATCAGTTATTTATGGCCCTGAGTGCAGGTGCCCTGTTTTATCTCATCTGAAGGGCAGCAGGTTCAGCAATTTCGCATCCCTCACCACCGCAGCAGGATGCTGATTAGTTTGATACTGAAAAAAGAAAATGCCACCTACAGAATAATCAGTTCTATTTCTTTACTGGTGGGCAAAAAGAAGGTGCCTGCTACTTATCCAGCATCATGTAAAAGAAAAGACCAAGTCACTCTCTGTTCTTTGTCCCTATCCCTGTCACATGCTTCTTCCCACCACAAGGAAAAGAAAGCCAGGGCAGTGTCCTGGGGGGGGGGGGGGGGGGGGATTGAGGTTCTGGGAGGAGGGTTTAGTACCTTCAGCACACCGTCATTTGGAGCATCACTGGAGGAAGAACAAGGAAGAAACCTCAGTGAAGTCAGGTCACAGCAGTACCTCAACTGCCTCCCATGTTAGACGTCTATTTGGTTGAAAGGTCTGCTTAGTCAGAGTTTTCATAACTACAGCAAATACCTTGATGAAAACAGCACACAGGAGAGAACCACCTATCTGGGCTCTTGGTTTCGGAAATCACAGCCCAAAGTTGGCAGAATCTGTTGCCTGGAGCCTTAGGAAAGGCAGACTGTCACAGTGGGGAGGGTGTGAGGCAGCGAGGGCTGCTCATATCAAGGCAGACAGGAAGTAGAGGAAGCAGAGAGCAGAGATTAGGAATAACCTTCCAGAGGGAAGTCCTCAGTGATATGCATCCTGTAGTAAGGTCCTACATCTTACCTTCACCATTTCTCAACAATCCCATCATACTAAGAATCCATCAAGGGTCTAATCTATTGAATGATATGTCAGAGTCCTCCAGATTAAATCGCTTCCTGAAAGATGATCAACAACTGAGGGCCCAATACATATATTCCCTGTGAGGAATATTTCATGTTCAAACCATAGCAAAGGAATATCTAGTTTACCTTTTTCAGTACCCCAAAACCATTTTTCTTGAGACTTATCTTTTCAAAACATCAATAAGAAGATTCCATTTCTCAAAATGAGGCTTAAATGTCACCTCATTTTGGGGATTAAAATTGAAAGTTGTTATCATGGTCCAAAATACTGTGTGATCTATCAGCTGATACCCTGGGCAGCCTCATCCCCTACTGCTCCCTGCTGTGTCGTTCTGCTTAGACCAGCAGCTTCTGTTGATGAAGCACTGCATCTTCCTACAGCAGCATCTCACAGAAGTTGATGTCTCACTAGAATGCAGCCCTATCCTCCACCTACTTGGCTCATTTTTAAGTTCAGACTCTCGATTCTGCTAACAAACCTCTGATACCCATGCATCATTTTCTCCATAGCACTTAGTAGAATTGTTATGCTATTGCTAATTGGTAGGTAGTGATTTTTTTTTCATATCTATCTCTCCAGCTTAAATGTAAGCATCAGGAGACAGAGACCAGATCCTCATGAGAGCCACAGTTCCCCCAATGCTCAGCAGACCTGATAGATAATCAATACTCTCTTAGGCATCTGATGATTATAGGACTCCACTAAACCCAGAACACCTACAGTGTGTGTATTTGTGTGTGTGTGAAATATATTAAATAGTCCAATTTTAACCAGAACAATAGGAATAAATTCCAGTTATGTTATCATTGTCTATACTTAACAAGCCACCCAATATTTGTGGTTTAGAATAATAATTCTTTCTTTTTTTAAAGTAATCTAGACAGGGTTGTACATGGACACAGCACACTTACTCTATGAAGCTTCAATAGAATGGCTTTAGCAGCTCTGGAGTTTCTATTTCCCAAAAGCACAGCCACAGAGCAGGAAAATTGTACATGGAACTCTTTCAAGGCCCGAAAATAGGCTCCTAAAGGGTATCTCTTATAGACGGCTTGAACTTCACAGTTTAATGAAGACTTCACAGGTCTGTTCCTGAGTGTGAATGTTACAAAAGATGAAAAGTAGAAGGTGCCAGTCTGTAAAAATATTGGTTTCCAAGGTGACCCAGCATCACTTCTGCTGTATTGGTTATAGTGGTCAGCAAGTTCCCTGGATTTAAAGGAAGAGATGTGTTGATCTCATGCATCTCATATTCTCCCTAAAAGTAGTCAGATGAGCAATCCAACACTAGTGCTGATCTTTGGGGCATTTAAAGAACAGAGGCATGGCCTGTTGCTTTGGCTTCATTTCCCATCCTCATGGGGTTTTCAAGAGTCTTTTGAAGCAAGTGGAAAAATCACATTGCCAACAACATGAAAATGTGATTCTATGGAGTCCATCACTTCTTCAACTCAAGGTCTAATAAAAAGCAGCAGCTGAAATAAAGTTCTGCTACACTTTTTCTCTTTCCCAACATCTTACCCAGGTAATTTGTATTCAGTTTGGACTTTTCAAGAAACGAGTTGTGAAACATCATGTAAATGGTGGAATTTATAAAACTGATAGCAAGACTGGAAAACCCACCTTTAAAAGTCAGCCATGTCAGTGTTTAAGGAGAGTACAAAGAACACATGTTAGAGCTATTGAGAGAACACCAGGCCTCTGGGCATCAGTGATGTAGCAGAGGAAGCGGGTGAGGAATGATTAAACTCTATGAGAAGGAAGGGTTTAAAGGCATCACTCAAATGTGGAGAAGGGGCATATTATTTAACATAGGGAAGATAACTTACATCAAGAAAAAAAATTGGTGAGGGGGCAACACTGGGGAGATGGCTCGGCCTGCAAAAAAAAACTTGCTGGACTTGCAGAAGACTCAAATTAAATTCATACCACCTATGTTGTGTGGCTCAAGGGATCTGACACCTCTGGCCTCTGGCACCGGCACACACATGCACACACCACCCCATAGATGCAAAAGCATGCACACAATGGAAAATAAAATAAACCTAAAAAGGAATAAAAATTGGCCTGAGATAAAAAGCTCCCACAGGGAAAAGTGGGCTACATGGCTGAAGTAGAGTGGAAGGCAGCCCAAGCCACCAGTATCATGATTTTAACTGTGATCCCTACAGAAGAGGAATTGAGGGACCTGGCAGTCACATGGAGTGAGCAGTAAGACAAAGACAATGGAAATGGAAACGGCATGGGGAAAGGATCAGAAACCCTGATTGTAGACGAATTTCTAAGTGGTCTTATTAAATAAAAAACACAGAGCCAGAAATAGGGGTGAAAATCTGACAGAGATCAGAGGAATCGGAACAGCCACCAGCTAACCTTACCTCACCACACCGCAGCTTCCAAAGTGCGAGCTACTTCCTGTCTTACCCACACCTTTATTGCATTGCTGTTCTGCCCTCTCCTTGGCTATCTTAGCCAGCTACCTCACTTCCTTGCCACTGCCTGTCTGTACAGACCTCCAGGTCTCTATGGTTGGTACTGGGATTAAAGGCATGTGTCACCATGCTTGGCTCTGTTCCCTAGTATGGCCTTGAACACAAAGAGATCCAGATGGATTAAGGGTGTGTGCTAACATTGCATCACTTCTGTTTTTACTAATAGTGGCTGACCTTTATCCTCTGATCCTGGGATAAATTTTATTGGGAAGCACAGATAAATTATCACCACACCTGATGTATCTGTTAAAGCACTGGGCAGTGTCGAGTGGAGATTCATAAAGAAACAAGGGCAGATAATAGGGAATACAAAGGACGCCGTGCGTATAACTGAAGAATGTGGAGCTCACAGAGCTGAAATCTGCATCATCTCTGTGACCTGTCTTGATAGGTCTCAATCCTGCCCGATTAGCCTCACCAAGCAGGGGAGCTATGGAATGTTTGTGAATAAGCAAGTGGCAAGCTGAGAGTCTTCCTCTAATGACTGATCAGTCATCTGTAGATCTGGGCACTGTGGCAAACGTCTGTAATCTCAGCAAGGAGGACAAACCAGGAGGAGTTTCGGGGCAGCCTGGGCTATGCCCCAAGCTCCAAGCCTGTCTAGACCACATGATAAGGCACCTTCTCAAAAAGCCAGGAACTACAGATGTGGTTCAGTGTTACAACCTGAGTTAATTAGGCACAAGACCCTAGGTTTCATCCTCAACACTAGAAACCAAAATAGATCAATAGTGTGGGTAGCCAAAGAGTGATGTAAAAACGAAAGATACACCATTCCAAATCGTATGGATGATGAAAATGTTTTTGTGGAAGTACAGTCAGTGCAATCTGATGAAATGACTAAAATAACGACTATTCCACTCTTCTCCAAGGATGAAAATGAAATGTTAGCCATGAGTAGTCTGCCTAAAGCAGTGCTTCAAGTTAGCGTTGATGCAGGGAGTCAAATTCTGGTTCTGAATCTTCGTTTATTAAAATAAGGTTGTTGTTAGATGTTCCCAAACTTCTGTATCATCTGTGTTCCTCAGTTTAAGAAGTATATGATGAGCTGCTGGCGGGATCAGACACACCTTCATTCCAGTGATTCACTCTCTGTCTTTCCTTGTTGTGGAGCCCAAAGGTTCTGGTTCTTACAGACACCAAAACCTTTATTAAATACCAGTCACTGCACCAGCAGCCAAGCTTATGGATATCACTGTGATAATTAAAATTAAGAGTCTTTCTAGAACCAGGGTCCCAGAAGCCATTTGCTATAGCTGAAAGAAATATAATAAGCGTACAATTCCTTACACATTATAGTCCTTTCATTTAATTGCAAAGATTTTTTTTTTTTAGAAAAAAACTAAGCTCCACGGGAGGTTAAGTTACTTGTTGAATAAGATGCAACTGCTTGCTGATTGGCTCAAGGTTAAAAATCAAGTAATTATGTTTTAAGTTGTAATTTCAACAATAAGCCTTTTAAAGCTTTGTTTATTCAACAGGGTTTGGAAGGCCAGAAAAGCAATGTGAACTCATTTTTAGCAACTTCTAGATTTCCTTCATTCTGATAGCATTCTACGTTGCTGTAATAATAGCAATATGAACAAAAATAGTGTATTCCATTTCCCGATGGTGACTTGCTTTAGTTATTCCTGTAATTAAGAACTAGTTAAAAGGCAAGAGCAACCAGTCATAGACCATTTGACCGTGGACTTTTCCTGATCTTCGTATGAGAATACTATGAAGTCCTTGAGAACAAAACAATAGCTCACTATGTTTTCTTCTTTTCCTAACAGTACATTGATAGGAATTACTTAGTATATTCAATGACGGATTGGTCAATTGAGAGACAGCCATTCCGAAACTCTCAACACAGGAAAATATGGTGATGAATAGAGACTCAGCCTTATCCAAAGGCCTCTTCCCAAGGCTATGAGCTTCAAGATAGCAATAGCAACAGCAGGCCATCGGAATGCCACTGAATCACCTTCCTGATTGATGACTGTAGGATTGGGTGAATAACCCTGTGTGTTTAAAATGAGGATACAAGGCATGGGCATTTAAAAACTTTTCTATGTTTGTTTTGAATCATTGAAATAGCCAGAGAGAATGCGTAGTGGATGGAATCTCTAACCATCACCCCAGGACAGTACCCTACATGAAGTTTCATCAAGTCTGAAGCAGACAACTAAATCTGTAATGCATGGCATTCACACATGTCTGACTTGACAGAAGAAGAAGAAGAAGAAGTCTCACTAAAGCATTGTGACCAATAGGGACAACACTGATAAGACATCTCTGATAACATTAGGTGGCTGGTCCTGGAAACAATGGTGAAGAGTGGAGGGACTTGGACCCTACATGTTTTTCATTCTTCCTGCCTTTATCCTCAATCCTTGGCTCAAAACCTCAAGTATGTCAGTCTTCAAACTAAAAGCTTACTGCCACTGGCCAGCTATGACTTTTGTCAAAGGATTTCACTTCTCCATCCATCATGTACTCATTTATAAAATGGACTTCATAATATCTACCACAGATATTAGTTTTGAGGATTAACTGAAACTATGGTTAAATAATTCTTATGCTGGGACAAACAGTACATGGCCAAAGGAACTGAATAGAATGTGTAGACATGAACCTATGCATATATAGTCAATTGATTCTTGACAAACATCCCAAGAACACATGTTGAACAAAGGACAGTCTTTTCAATGGTGCTAAGAAAATTGGGTATCCACACTTAGTGAATTAAATTAAATCCCTTTTACCAGTTACTAAACAGATTAACTCAAAGTGAATTAAAGACAAAGTACTAGAAGAAAACAAAAGAAATGCTTCAGAACATTGCAATGTGCAACAGTTTCTTCTCAAAACACATAAGACCAAAGCATAAATAAGCTAAAAAAGTTCCTGCAAAGGAAACAACAGTGTGAAAGGACAAAGCTCAGGATGGGAGAAAACTTGGCATACTATATGTCTGATAAGGACCACCAAAAGTTCAGTAGGAAAAATATAAGCAACCTGATTAATAATGGGGAATAGATCTAAATAGACAATACTAGGGGAAATACATGCAAATAACCACTAGGTATAAGAAAAAAATTTTAGTATCACTAATTATCAAGGAAATTCAAAGCAAAGTCTCCAATAAGGTATCAGTTCACCCTTGAAAAATGGCTAAAGACTACAAGTGCCCATGAGGATGCAGAAGAAAAGGGATGCTTATATACAGTTGAAGGGGAGTGTGTTAGCACGGACATTCGGACATTATGGGAAACAGTATGTAGATTCCTCAAAAAGAAAGAGAGAGAGAGAGAGAGAGAGAGAGAGAGAGAGAGAGAGAGACTAGAATTATCTGTGATCCATTGATCCCTCTACTGAGTATAGATTCAAATGAAACAAAATAACTACATCAAGCAATATCTACTCATTGCATCATTAGTCACAACAGCAAAGATGTGGAAACAACTGCCACCCTGCCAGCTGAAGATGGACAAAGAGATTTTGGTCCACATATGCCATGGAATACTATTTAACAGTAAAAAGAATAAAGTCCTCTCATTCTCTCCAGTACAGTTGGAACTGGAGATAGTGATTCCAAGTGAAGTAAGCCAGGCCCAGGAGACAAGTACCAATATCATGTGGAGAATCTGAAAACTTATTGCTGCATGTTACTGAAACCCTTTGACATGACATTACCTTGGAAACAAGGGAATTGACACTCATGGTCAGCCAACAGCTCATCTCTGATTCAAACACACACCCTATGGACACTTATATTTATGTCCTTAACCAATATTCAATATCATCTCCCCTGCTACTCAGTGAAATGCTTCATTGTTCCCAAAGAGTCTACATCTATTCGTCACAATTCTCAAGACTCGATATTGACTCTTTAAAGGTAAGTAATAAAGTCACTCTATGGATATTGTCATCAGATTCCTAGATTTTCCTTCCCTCCTCGTCTCTCCTTTCATGCTCTCACTTCCTTTCTTCATATGTCAGTCAAATGCACCTCACTCTTGAACTTCACAGCAGTGGTTCTCAGCCTTCCTAATGATGTGACCCTGTAGCTAGAGTTTTCCTGCCTGGCCCACAGTCAGGATAAATCTCTTTCACCTGCCAGTCCCACAGCCGCTCAGACCCAACCAAGTAAACACAGAGACTTATATTGCTTACAAACTGTATGGCCGTGGCAGGCTTCTTGCTAACTGTTCTTATATCTTAAATTAATCCATTTCTATAAATCTATACCTTGCCACATGGCTCGTGGCTTACCGGCATCTTTAAATGCTGCTTGTCCTGGCAGTGGCTGGCAGTGACTCCCTCCGCCTTCCTGTTCTTTTTATTCTCTCTGTTAGTCCCGCCTATACTTCCTGCCTAGCCACTGGCCAATCAGTGTTTTATTAGCAACACATTTGCCATACAGAACATCCCACAGCATGACCCTTTAATACAGTTCCTCATGTTGTGGTGACCTGAATGATAAAATTATTTTCATTACTACTCCATAACTGTAATTTTGCTACTGCAATGAATCATAATTTAAATATCTTATGTGCGGGATGTCTGATATGGGACTCTGTAAAAGGGTTGTTCAATTCCCTGCCCCCCTCAAAGAGGTCACGACCCACAGGTTGAGAACCTCTGCTCTACAATCTTAACTGAATTACAATGGGACCCACGGCCACGGTAGCTCTAAAAGAGTAACTCAAAAGCACTGAAGAACTCTGGTCCTACAATCCAATTCAAGCCATGCCCCTGCATCTGGATCTGCTCTACAATCTTATCCGAATTACAATGGGATGCACGGCCATGGTAGCTCTTAAAGAGTAACTCAAAAGCACTGAAGAACTCTGGTCCTACAATCCAGTTCAAGCAATGCCCCTGCATCCAGGACTGTGCTTTAACACACAAAATAAATTATATCCTAGGAAAGAAATCTTGTAATACTCTGGCAACAAAAGAGATGGTTCCAAACACTCTCTGCTTTCTTCAAAGCGGGTCCTAAGCCATCCAGCTGATCCCATAGAGGACCCGCAGCCTTCTACGGCAGTCCTGATTCATTTTGTTTTTCCAGCAGAGGCCCTTTTCTTCCTGCACCCTTGTGTCTCCGCTTTTGTTTTCTTTTGACTCCTCTGGCAAGCTGGGATTTATGAAGGACGTAATGTTCTGTGGCCTCTCAAAGATGCAGGGGCATTTATTATCCTCTTGTACAGCTCTCCCCGGCCCTTCATTTTTCAGGCCTCTGTTGGAGCACTTCCCCTGTTGGTAAGAGTTGGAGGAAAGCTTCCATAAAGGGGCTCCTGGAATACTTTAGCAAACACAAATCAGGTTTTCAACAACAGCTAAATTACTTCTTCCCGATGCTGAGGCACTGACATCTACCAGAGGAATGTTTATAATAGCTCTGAGGGCCCGTACTTCATAGAGGAAAGATTCATTTCAGCACACTGCTTTTTTCCCCTCCATCTATAGTAAAAAAGTACATATATACTCTTTTGAAATCTGTTAGGAAAATTGGCCCCTTGCACTTCATCTTATAAGAAAAATTGTAACAAATGCTGATTTGTAATAAAATCCATAGACAGTAAACCCTACAGGCAGGGAAAACAGAAAATAAATGAATTCACTGTCACAAAACACTTTCGCAATTTTATTTTGAAGAACGAGAATAATTGTAAGCTGCTCATAGTTTTGTGGAAATAAAGATTTCTGACCCGGAAGCACATGAATCCTCTTGTTCAGATGATGACAGATAAACAAATAAGGACTTAAGAAGGCAAAAAGCTTAGCCGTAGCTACCACAACTATCTGGGGACTGAATTGTAGCATGAATCTTAAAAGTTCTTATTAATAAAATCAAACTTGAGCCAGGTATTGGGGTGAACACTGGAAGGTCAGAGAGACAGAATAAGCCACAGCTATCTCACCTCGCTGGATCCTCAGCTGGTCTTGTTTCCTCAGACTGGATGCCCCGATCCATCATCCAGAATGGGTCTCAGCTGAACTCCTGCTAGAAGCCTGAAAGCTTAACCAGCCACATGCTTCTCCAGGCCAAAGGCTTCTCCAGGCCAAAGGCCTCTCCAGGGCAAAAGCCTCTAGTTTCTGGTCCTCACGCCTTATATACCTTTCTGCTTTCTACCACCACTCCCTGGGATTAAAGGCGTGCTTTCTGGGATTAAAGGCGTGGGTCACCATGCTTGGGTGTATCCTTGAACACATGAATTTCTGCCTCTGGAATGCTAGGATTAAAGGCGTATGCTACCACTGCCTAACCTCTGTTTCATATTGTGGCTATTCCGTCTCTGACCCCAGATAAGTTTATTAAGGTACACAATATTTTGGGGAACACAATACCACCACACTGAATGCCATTTTTT
>CABHPH010098947.1:0-14640 GCA_902168325.1 Peromyscus nudipes | reverse complement strand
CTTCCTTCCTTCCTTCCTTCCTTCCTTCCTTCCTTCCTTCCTTCCTTTCTTTCTTTCTTTCTTTCTTTCTTTCCTTCTTTTTTGGGGGGATTGTTTTTGAAAATACATTATTTTATACAGTATATTCTAATCATGTTGTCTTTCCCTTCAGCTCCTCCCATATCCTCCCCTCCTCCCCATCCACCCAACTCCATGCCTTTTCTCTCTTTTTAGAAAACAGACAAAAAAAAAGAACCCACAAATCAAACAATGCAGAATTAATAAAAATAACAAAAGATAGCATAGGAAACATACACATACATACAACAAAACCTACAAAAACAGAAAATTGGAAAACATGATATGTAAGTAAGTGACTAGTAAGACAAAAATATGCCCAAATATGCCCAAAGTGATACAATATAAATAGTCAACAAAAATACCATTGAGGTTTTTTTTTTTTTTTTTGGTTTTTTGAGACAGACTTTCTCTGTGTAGCCCTAGCTGTCCTGGAACTCACTCTGTAGCCCAGGCTGGCCTCGAACTCACCTAGATCCACCTGCTTCTGCCTCCAGAGTGCTGGGATATAAGGTGTGCACCCCACCTACCCACTCACCCTCCCACCCCCACCCCCATCCCCGGGTTCCATTGAGATCGTTTTGTGTTGGCCATCTGAGCTGGGTCTATACCCAGGAAAACTTCACTGGAGAAACTAATTTTTCATCTGCAAGTGGTGGTTAATTGGAGAAATCTTTTGGTTAGTGATGGGCGTTCATATCCATTTCCGCTCTTAGCCCTGGGACTGGTGTTTGACCTGAACTTCTGCAGGTGCAGTGCACGCTGCCACTGCCTCTGCGAGTCCATGTATACCTCGATCTTGTTTCTGAAAGACAAGTCTCCTCGGTAGCATGTCTTCTGGTTCTTCAAATCTTCTTGCCTTCTGTACCACATAGTTCCTTCAAGGCTGAGGGGAGAGGTTGATCAAGACCTCCCATTTAGAACTGAATGCTACAAAGTCTCTCACTCTCTTCAATTGTCCAGTTGTAGGTCTGTGTTATTTCCCAGTTTTTTTTTAAAACCCTCATGACATTTTTTGTGATACCTTCTTTTGCCTATCATACCATCTTCTAGGCCTTTTTCTTCAAATTTAGACTATTTGATCTCTAAATTAACTGTAGAGTTCTAATCCAGGCAATTTTTTTGTGTTTTCAGTGTTTTAGTTGAATTCCATTGGAAATTGGGAACAATATCTTTGCCCATGAATGTTTTCTCTTATTAACAGAATACACTTAAGATACTTCATAACACATAAAGTCTCTCTGTCCTACTTATTTTTGAAGTCATGTCCAATATCCTCTATTTGTTTTCAGACAACTTGTGTACCTAATATGTACTTTTTAATCTGGCATTTTGATGTTATTTACATTAAAGTTGAAATTTTACATTTCTAACCTCACAGCAAGGTAAAATTTCCCATGATTACCAACTAAATCAGTTCAGAGGGATTGTATCAACTTCATGTTTCAAAAATAACAGAAAACATACCACTTGACAAAAATGATCTGCTTTAGAGTATTAATGCGTTACAATAAGTTCTGTGTATTCCTATATGCTAAATACTAGCATGGTGAAGTTTACATGTGATTGGTATGAATTCATGGAGGATTAGGTGAAATAGTAAGTGTTGTTAAAGACAACAACTACAGATCTCTTATTGTGTTTGTCTTATGTATCATCTAGCCACAAGGATATGTGTCTGGGGAAGTCTGTAATTTCTCAATGCCTTAGGCATTTCCTTCTATTTTGTCTGATGCTTCAATTGTAGTGAATATTACTTCTACACATTTCTTCAATTAAAAAGTAGACCTTAAGGAGAGGACTCATCTGTTTTACTCTTTAACGGCATGGGCCTTAAGTTATACCATACCCATTTCAATTCTTAGTATGTTTTCTCCTCCATTATATCATGATGGGAGACTTCCTTTCATGGATATTTTCACCTTTTACTGGATATACGAACCTGCCACCCCACAGAGTCTTGACTGGCATTTAGCCAGCCACTACTTTAGCACTTTATTAGATGATAGAAAATTATGTAGGTTAATTAATTTTGTCCTCTCTGACAAATAGGTGTGACTATGCCCTCCTATAAAACAATAGTTTCCCCAATCTGTGTTAATCTACTACAATTTCAGCTGGGGTGTGAGGTTCTTCCTTCTGAATCCTGCTTATCACCTCTATGGGCTTGTGAGGGGAATGAACTGAAACAAATATGAAGCCACAGAGCTTCCTAAGCTGTGAATAATGAAGTATTTCCTCTGCCAGATTCCATAAACAGGAATATAGTAACTTTGTTTTTGCTCATTAATAGGATAAAATCAAGTGCTGCGCTGACATCTACCAAAATGAGAAAATCATTCTTGTTTATACCTCTGTCTTAATTCCTTCAAACTTGGCCTGGCATGCTATGACGGTTTGATACTTGTTAATGATGAATGAGTTTGCCTTTGTAGAACTAATTCAAAATTTCTCAAAGCTCAATCATCTTTTATCCTTAAAATTTGGAACCTTCACATTTTATCTGAAGGTTTTGGTATGCAAACCTCTATACTATCCATGTATGCTGGTTGCTTTTATGTCAGTCTGACATAAGCTATAGTCATTTGGGTAGAGGGAACCTCATTTGAGAGCATGCACCTCCAGGTTAGCCTGTGGGTTATTTTCTTGAATGATGAATGTGGGAGGGGCCAGTTCACTGTGGGCAGTGCTCCTCTTGGGCTGGTGATCCAAGGTACTGTAAGAAGGCAGGCTGTGCAAGCCATGAGAAACAAGCTAGTAAGCAGCATTCCTCCAAGGTCTCAGCATCAGTTCTTGCCTGCAGGTTTCTACTTTGAGTCCCTGTCCTGACTTCTCTCAGTGATGGACTGTGATGTCGAAGTATAAGTTGAAATAAAGCCTTTCTTCTGAAAAAAAATGGAACCCTAAAGACAATTCATTATCTTCCAGAATTGTTGACAAATTTGGTCTGTGGCTGCTCAGCAGTGTGGTTCCATCTGTGTCAGTGCAGGAAAACAAGAAATTTAATGGCTGCTCCAGTGTTTTGGTGTAAAAAAAGATACATTGTTAGTTTACTGCCCCCCCAAGAGGCTTTAATGAGTTCTTAACTTGCATTTCCTTGTACTCACTCCCTAAACCACTACTGTGATTTGTCTCAGAGAATAATGTACATGTATAATTACTTCATTCTTATATACAGTTAAATAAAGACAATTATCTGAAGTACCCTCACTCTGGTGTGGCTCTGTTCATGTAGACTATAATTGAAAATGTGTTACCAATGACTTCCCTTTCTTGCTCATGTGAAATTAACAAGTATATTCCATCTCTGCTCGTGATCATCTCATAACAAGTTATCCAAAGCAGTGGAGAATGGAGCCTCTTGAAGTTTGAAGTATCCCATTGGCATGGGGTGTTCCTGGCTGACAGCTCCATTTGCCTCCAGATATTTCATTGTATCAAAAGAAACCAAAGCCAAAGAATATTTGCTCCTGTACAGTAAAAGTCTAATACCTATTCAATGCAAGGATAGAAAAGTCATCCGCCTTGGCACAGATGATATTAAAAAAGGTTACCTTAGCTGCAAAGTGCCTTTGGTTGAAGTAGATGTTATACTGCAGTGGACGCAAAGGCGCACCGGAAAACAGTAATGAAGGGAAGTTCACATTGTGTGGCCTGACCGTCCAGAGGGTTAGGAAGAAAAAGGCTAGAAATAAAGGTAAATACTGATTTCACGGCACAGATGAATTATATAAAAAAGGTATGGATATGTTTGGTACCTATGTGATCCACCATAACTACATGATTCTTTATTACAAAAGGATATTTTTTCTGACAGGGTAAGTTTTAGTAAAATATTAGCAAAGTAGGAGTAAGCTGGATTTTTCATAAGCAGATTCCAAATGGGAAATTTTCATACAGCCTCACTAGGATGGATACATGAGCAGCCACATTACCAAAGCGACCATGGAAGAGGAACTAGCAGCACAGAAACTGAACTCTGACTCAGTTGTCCTTTATACCCCAGGCAATACTATAGCCTCACTGAACATTGGATGCCTTTAAAATTGTCCCCATATAGCACAAATTGCCTAGACCTTGGACCACAGCATTGCCCAGTTAATCAATGTAAGATGCCTATTACTGCAACTGGATTGTGATTGGATATCATCCTGCTGTTCACTTTGAATGGATTTTTAGATGGTTTTCAATTGCTTCTGAAGCTCATCATTGTCCCTAACATCTCATCATCTCATAAACCACATTGCTGTTCTCCAGATACAACAAATGTTCCCTATAAGTATTAGTTTAATCTTATTTCTCTAAATTTACTTTAACTATCCAAGAAATACTCCCCCACTGTGCTCTTAAAAACAGAGTATAGTGTACATAACTGGTAATATATAGTATTTTGTGTAAATTCAATGTTGCCTACAAACTTGAGTATCACATCTGTGCCCTATATTTTTTTAAACTGAAAATAAATCTTCCCTCATACAACACATCCCAAGCACAATTTCCCTCCGTCCAACCCTCCTAGCTACCCTCCCACCTCCTCTCTCTCCCAGATCCATTTTCTCTTCATTTCCTCCTCAGAAAAGAGCAGCCCTCCAAGACATGACAGCCAATCAGAACAAAACATGATACAGTGAGGCACAGCAAAACCCCTCGTATCAAGGCTGGACCAGGCAACACAAGGAGAACATGAGTCTCCAAGAGCAGGCAACAGCGTGAGAGGAACACCGGCTCCCACCGTTAGGAGTCCCGAAAACCACCAAGCTAACGGGGTAAGGGAAGACTGTAGGAGTCCGAGGCGATATAAGACACCAGAAGAGCCGAATCAAATGAGCAGGGCTCATATGGGCTCACAGAGACTGAGGCAGCATGAGTAGGGTCTGCATGGGCCTGCAAGGGTTGTCTGAATATGTCATTGCTTGTAGCTTGGTGTTTTTGTGGGGCATCTGTACCCTATTGATAAAAAACTTGATTTAATATTTTCAAAATAAATTTACTACATGCACATTAATGATACTCATTAAAGTGAAAATGGCAAATGTGTGATAGAAAAGTCCTTTATCTTTTCTTTTTCAAATTAGGAAGACTGAATTTCAAATCACAACTCTACCGCTTTCAGTGGGCAAGTTATTTACGTTCAATGCTCCTCATGCTCTCCTCATTTGAAAACACAATACAAGCTGTATCATATTGAGTAAAGTAATTCATTGAACATGTTTAGTATGGTTCCTAGCTCTGCAAATGATTCTGTAAATGATGAATGCTTTAATTAATAGAGGAATTATTTTTATATCTCTGCATCTTAAAGCCTGAGCTTTAAGTAATAGAGAAGCACATTGCGTGCTTTTGACATTACTCTTGATATTCTCCAACAGTTTCCACTAAGAAAGCAAATAGTGATAGCCAATTTCTATAAGGAGATTTACTTTATTTTCTAAGAAACTGATAACAGCAAGAGAAACACTGAGTGTGCCTTGTGTTTCTTTTTAACAGTAACTGCTTTAGAAATGGAGTTAGAAAGAAACGAATCTCCATTAAGGCACTAGCATTACCCAGAGGATTTTTCCACCCATCAAAAAAACCGAACAAAAAAGAAAGAAGAAAAATACCCAAAGTACAACTCACTAAAGGAAAAGAAACAAGAAAATCACATGGAGAAAATTAAAGTTAATAATTTATTATTAGTTGAGTGCTTACAAAGAACCACGTCTAATTATGAACAATATTAACAAAACATGTTACTTAAAAAGATTTTTAAGGATAGTCCAAAAGTCATTTAATAAGATTTATATGAAAAATTACTTATTTTAGGGAACTTTGGAAATCTGTGCTACTTTAAAAGAAAATACTAAAACACATTTTGGAAATACAAAAACTTAAACCAGATAGTGGTGGCACATGACTTTAATCCCAGCACTCATGAGGTAGAGGCAGGAGGATCTCTGTGAGTTACAGGCCAAAACAAATCCCAGGGCTATGGTGATATTTTTCTTTTGTACCAAAATGTTAATTGTATGTTAATAAATAAAGTTGCCTGGGGGTCAGAGCTATTAGCAAGCCATAGGAAAGCAGGGCAGTGGTGGTGTAGGCTTGTGATCACAGCACTTGGTAGACAGAGCTAGGTAAGTCTCTGTGTGTTCAGGGATACAGCCAGCATTGGATACACATGCCTTTAATCTCAATACCAACCATAGAACACCTGGAGGTCTATACAAACAGGCCATGATGAGGCAGTCCTGTGGTTGGGTTTACAACCAATGAAAAGGCAGAACAGAGACTATATAAAGACTTTAACACAGGAAGTAGCGACTCCTTCGGAGAGGTAGGACCACTGCAGGAGGAAGGGTAAGGTTTTAGCTCTTAGCTCTGACCTCTTGGCTTTCTTCTTTGCATTGGTTCTGTGTTTCTTATTTATAAGACAGTTGGTTACATCTACACAGGGCAGCCAGGACTATGACACAAAGAAGTCCTGTCTTGGGAAAGCGGAAAAAAAAAAACATGAAACAAACAAAAAACAAAACAACACACCCCAACAAACACAAAAAACCCCACCAAAACAAAAAAAGAAATACTAAAACTTATAATTACAATTATAGTCTTCAAGAAATAAGTTTTAATCAGCAAGTTTTAACCCTAGATAGTGAGAATCATTTTTCAGTTTTCAACACCCTCCTCATAAGTATCCATTGTAGATGGTTTGTACATATTTCTATCCCTTCTATAGCTTTGACATGTCCATGCAAAGTGTACACAATTAATTGTATAGAGGATAGGATGAGCATCTTTCTTTCAATAAGTGAAGAGAAGTGGCAAAAGTATATGTGGAAAAGCCCCATCATCAGAATTACTTTCTTGATTCTCAAATACAGCAGGAAGCTGTTTTTAGGAACTTCACGGAGTGCTTCTACAAATGTTGTATGAGGGAAAGAGATGTATGTGTGGTGTGTTTATGTACATCCATCTTATTTTTGATTTTATATGCACTTTCTATTTGTGTTTTTCTAATCTCACCAAAATTTAAAGAATTCAAAGTATACTATTTTTTCCCTCTAAATTTATTAAAATGTGTTTCTTTTGTAGATTATAGCATTGAAATTTACATCCTAGTTAGGGAGAACAGCACTTCTAAAATCTCATGTGACTAAATACAGGTCTCTAAATGTTATAAATTCTAATGTATGAGTCTATGTTTCTTGGAGATAAATGAGTAAATAAATAAGAAAATAACAAGACTAAAATCTATTCGAGTTGTTCTTTTTCCCTGGTCATCACTTTCTTTATTGGCTGTTGCTGTCAATCAAGCATAATTGTGAAATTGCCTCATAGATGGATATAAATTGAGAGTAGTTTGAAGCCTATTTTCTCTTTTAGCTCAGTCTAACAATTCAACTCCATGCCATTTCTTGGACATACAATAGATAACAACCCTTTATTTAAAGGACATCTGGTCATCAATATAATTTGATTCTCATCTACAGGACACTATCTGTGTGTGTATTCAGATTAATATTGAAGACTTAAGCATATGAATGATCATCAGCAGGAATGGTAAAAGAAGTTTAATGAGGAGATTATAATCAGAAAGTGCAATAATGGGAAACTTGTTTAATGAGGACATTGGTGCCAAACTACATTATTCATAGGGCATTCTGATTAGAGACAAATGCACAATGAAACATATATTCCTTGGTGGACGCCTTCTTCATTTACATTTCAAATAAATACTATTACTCTAACCTTTGGCTGAGAAAATGAGCCTTCACACTGAATAAGTAAAAACTCCCCCAAAGATAATAGTGTACCAAATATATTGTTAAAGAATGAATTATGGTGAGAAGTATTTTTTTTGATTTTTGGAATCATATCTCATTGTAGATCTAACTCAAGACAGATTTTCATTGTGCTATCAAATTTCCTAAATTTGGGATATTGCTGTCTAAGAAATAAAACAAATGGTATCCCATATTTCTGCATCATACTAAATTGTAATAGCTCACATTCTGTTTTTAAGGGTCAGCTAGTTCAACTGATTCAAGCAAAGTGAAAATGAGACATGGAATATGAACAATAACTTTTCTCATTAGAGTTCTTACCCTGCAGTGCAGTCTTAGCCTTAGATGTGTACAAGTATTATAAATTCAGTATGAATTATCTGGGCATTATCATTCCTTATGAGGATATTTATTGAGGTACATGTATATACTGTAATAAACATACCCATCATCTGAGTAAATCTTTATAGTTTCTTTGGGCTATGCACTTCAAGTTTGAGTTGGTATTATTGGGTGAGAATTCTGTGAAGGATTTCATCAGAGCTGAGGATCAAGTGGTTAAGGGAGGGTCATAGTAGCATAAAACTCTAAGCATTGATTACATATAGTATATAATATTCTTACCATAAAAGATAATTTACAAACGAAGAAAATATATTTCAATGGTGTGTAAATTGATGGTTGGATGATTGAGTTGGGAGTTTTCTAACTTGCACTTTTTGGAGAAAAGCTAAGTGTCAGAACTCTCACTTTTGATAAGGCACAAGAAAATGACAAGATAAAACTTAAAGTTAAACAAAATACACACTATGTAAATGTAAACTCCTTGGAGTTTAATTTTTTTACCCTCTCAGGCAAAGATTAATTTTTTCAGAAAAAATATTCTCTAGATGTAGAAAATATGCATAACTTTGTGGGGAAAACACACACACACACACACACACACACACACATACACACACCACATACTCTTGACAAAGGAGACTAAGTGGTTATGTGAGAGAGACATGACAGTACTTTAAAAAAGAAATACAAGTCTTTGGTCCCTCTTTAACCCTCAAGTGAGGGAACACATAGGTTAGTCCCACTGCAGTTCCCAAAGTTTACAAGATACCACCCTAAATGAAGGATGCACACACCAACAGGCGCAGATGAAACAACAGGGTGTGTGGACTATGTAAGTCAGTCTTTGGCTATTCCTTTCCTGAAAAAGTTTTGTATCTCTGACTCAATAGAGACTGGGATACTAAAAATAAAATTCCTGGCGGCTTATACAGTAGTAACAGTGAATGTAGTTTCTAAAAAAAATTATCCATTTTATGCCCCAGAGATTTGTATAGTACCTTGCATGGTCTTCACAGTCATAAACAGGTTATTTTTTAGATTGTAAGCAGTCAAACAAAGGCATCCTACAAAAGCACTCCATGTATTAGCACTCTGCTAGCAAGTAGTTTTAATTTATGTACCTGGAGGTCAATTGTCAGCACAATGAGAAGGAACTTAATCTAATTATTACTTTGTTTATGTAATGGAGCACCACGGAGCACCACGGAGCACCATGGAGCATCTCTCTAGAAATTAAGATTATGTCACTGCAAAACACATTGCTCCTCAACTTCTGATAGTGTTATGTTCTAATAAACACATTTTGCGAGGTAAATGGTTGAAAATGCATTTAACACATCTAATCTGTAAACATCATAGATTAGCAACAAAGAATGCTAGAGCCTAAGCAATGTGCCTGAGTGACCAGATAGATGTTAGAGAGCAGAGTGGTAGCTCATTGTCATTACATAGCATCACTGGAGACAGTTGTATTTTAAACATCTCTGGTCCATGGAAATCTCAAAACTCAAATATGAAGTATAATTTATGCTGAATGTATATGTATCCTAGACCATCTTGAAGTAAAACTCAGAAGCTAATAACCTTAAGGCCACAATCATCTGTATTTTATTTCCTTGTTCCCTAGCAGACTAGCGATACAATATTTATTGTTGGTTTGAATCATGGTGAAAAGGATTAATTAGGTCTTTTGCACCCATTTTTTTCAATGAAGTCCATTTTAGGATGCAACATTTTATGGAATATGACCCTTTGAGGTTTAGAAGGTGTAGCTAGAGTTTTCCTGCCTGGCCCACAGTCAGGACAAATCTCTCTCACCCGCCAGTCCCACAGCCGCTCAGACCCAACCAAGTAAACACAGAGACTTATATTGCTTACAAACTGTATGGCCGTGGCAGGCTTCTTGCTAAGTGTCCTTATATCTTAAATTAATCCATTTCTATAAATCTATACCTTGCCACATGGCTTGTGGCTTACCGGCATCTTCACATGCTGTTTGTCATGGTGGCGGCTGGCAGTGTCTCCTCAGCCTTCCCAACATGGTGGTGATACGTTTACCGTCAGCTCTGGGAGCTTTCGTGGGTCTATGCTTCTATCAAAGCAGCCTTTAGCTCAGAAACCTCTTTTTTATTTTGTACTAGCAAAGGCAAATCCACCACGCAGTTTAATGTGCCACTGGCAGAAGCCTCATTCCTGCCATAGCTCTGACCTCTTGGGCTTTCATCTTTACATTGGCTCTGTGTTTCTTATTTAATAAGACGGTTGGTTACATCTACAATTGACGCCCAACGTGTTGGCAAGAGTTTCCACCTAAAACCTGAGAAAAAAGATACTAAAACGGAGCTAAAAACAATTCCTAGTTGTCTCTTTCAAGTTAGTGGCAGCCTGCATGTTTGAGTCACTATGGCAGGTTCCTGGCGTGCACGCTCGACCTGCAGTATGGCGGGAATGAGGTGTCTGCCAGTGGCACATTAAACTGCTGGTGGATTTGCCTTTGCTAGTACAAAATAAAAAAAGAGGTTTCTGAGCTAAACGCTGCTTTGATAGAAGCATAGACCCACGAAAGCTCCCAGAGCTGGTGGTAAAAGTATCACCGCCATGTTGGGAAGCTGAGGTGGGCGGAGCCAGCAGCCATAGTGCAGTTTCAGTCTTAGAAATGCTGCAGTTTAAAGCAATAGGCTCAAGGTAATATAAAAAATAAGCCACATAAAGATGGCTACCACACAGAGAATCTGGATTATGTTCTCTTTGATATTCGTAACTGAAGAAAAACATTTGATTACAAAAGCTGTTGAGTTATGCCAATATGTATATTTTAAAGATACCTTGACTTGAAAATTTGGATGTAAAGATATGTTGCTTTGGAAAGGAAGCTCTGCTTTTGTTTCCACAGAAAGCCAGAGGCTATGGATTTATTCCAGATTAAGATACATCAGGTTTGACCAGCCAAGACCCCCTGAAAGGTCTCCAATGACACCATGGCCCAGATGATCCAACATCCAGAACGGTTTGAAGGCAACTGGCTCAGACAATACAGCCTCATGGACTACTCCATAATCCTAAAATTTTCTTTGTGTCCCCATAAGATACAGCGCCCCCCTCCAGCAGGAAGTAGTAAGAGAAGCTACGCCCTTAATCTCAATACCAACCATAGAAAACCTGGAGGTCTATACAGACAGGCAGTGATGAGGCAGTCACGTAGTTGGGTTTACAACCAATGAGAAGGCAGAACAGAACTCTTATTTAAAGGCACAGGAAGTAGTCCCTTTCAGAGAGGTCTCTTGGTGGGAGAGGCTAGCTGGCGGAAAGTGGTAAGACTCTTAGCTCTGACCTCTTGGGCTTTCATCTTTACATTGGCTCTGTGTTTCTTATTTAATAAGACGGTTGGTTACATCTACAAGAAGGTCTCCATATAAGTAAGTTATTTTAAGGTAGTTGGGAGATCTTTACTAATGCCAATAGGAGGAATCCTTCTGAGATTGAAGAGGGTAAAATGGTCCAATTTATATTTTAATTTCTCATAGGCAGATAAACAACAGAATTAGGTGGTGTCTGGCCATCTTTGAAGTACTCAAACCTTTTGATGGCAAATTTATATAAGACCAAACATATTTACAGCCTGTATCTCATACGTGTTTGTAGAATGTTTTTGCCTGATCCATCATCAAAGAATGCCTTTTTTGTTTCTCATCCTTCAAGTTAAGAGTGCCCATAGCAACGTAACTATATTTATGGATATGCTAATTGATAAAACAACTTTATGCCTATATCTCTCTATAGTCATTTATAAGACCTTGAATAATTTGGTAATTAAATAAAGCTTCCATTTCAAGACATGGATCAATAGATCTATAGATATACTCTGTCTAACACTGTTTTTTGTTGATCATTTACTCATTTCAACCACATTCATTTCTTACTAAGAATACCAAATGCCTTATTGGCAAAACAAATTATAAAATATATTCATTTGTCTTCATTTATACATACCGTTTTTCTTTCAAAATAGTAATCCCTTTTCCCAGTCATCCAGAAGATGCAAACTTTGTTCTTTTGGATTACAGCTATGCTGGAGAATCATTGTTTATATTTCATGCAAATTGCACTTTAAAATACCAGAGAAATATATAAATGAAACTGAGATGAACATTCATTCTTCCAGTCATTCCCTACAAGACACAAAACCCAGTTATAACTTGATATGAATAATAGTGATAGTAATTATAAGTGCTGTTGTTCTAATTGAATATAGAATATTATGACACTTATTCAAATGTTCATCAACTGCACATAATAATTGTGCAGCAACAGACTACATAATAAGTGAGACAATTTCTATTACTTTCATATTCATTGTTAGAGTATGAATCATACTCAATTGTTTTGGTTATCATGTCGACGTAAAATATAATTTCACAGAAATATTATTGTAATTTACCAGATCTTTAATTAATAGTGGCATGCAAATGTGAACAGATAAGTTACATGGAGAAAAGAAGCAAGGAAAACCATTTACCATCATGATCATTAGATTTTATACGTCAAGTATTGCTGCTAAATATATGAAGTAGCCTAGTAAATTGATCTGTTCTTCTAGTAAAAACAGTGAAATAGCAAATCTCAAATGTAAAGAAAATCTCAAATGTAAAAATGGCTATAGTAACACGACTTTTAGGAAGTTAATGAGATGTTCCTAAGCCTCTCTATTTTATATATCTCAGGCAATAGCCACCTTTTCCACCCCTGGTTCACAGAAAGAAAACCTGTGGAAGACAGTTAC
Source organism: Peromyscus nudipes (assembly GCA_902168325.1). Taxonomy (NCBI): domain Eukaryota; kingdom Metazoa; phylum Chordata; class Mammalia; order Rodentia; family Cricetidae; genus Peromyscus; species Peromyscus nudipes. The sequence goes on along the minus strand of CABHPH010098947.1, from coordinate 1,692 downwards.
TGTGTGTGTGTTTTGGGGTTATATGGCAGGTACGTGTCATTATAGTATGGAAGATACTGTCTGGAGTAGCACATATACTTTGTGGAACTCAACTGGGTATTGTAGATATACTTGAGGTGACTGTACGTTTGATTCCCCATTTATTGACTACATGGCTTCTGTAATCTGTGATTACCTATCACTCATGAGTGTACTACACACCACACAGAACACACATGTAGTTCCCTTTTGTGATTCATATTCTTGCAATTGCTTTTGATGTGTCAAATCTCCATTTTACACCAAATAAAAGTCAAATGAAGTGAAGCCCTGAACTGCTTGCTTTCTTTCCTTCAATTAGTGAAAAATCAGGGGCGTATACCTTTTACTCACCAGACCCTCAAAGGAAGCTCACTCATTTCTTGCCCTTCCCTACACAGGTCATTCCTTGCACGGCAACTTCCTCAAGCTTGCACTGCTGTTCCCTGACGAAAGCACTGGCTTACTTCATTTTTCTTGGCTTTTTATAGTTTTCATATTGATTATTTCTCTTCTTGCATTTCTCACCCTTACTTTCTGCCTGTCATGTTCTATTCCTCACTCAAACCATGGTCCAAATCCTCACTAACAATTTCATGTGCATCTTCAATATTTCTCCTGTCATTGTCATTTACACTAAAACGTAATGATACAGCCCTGCAGGGGTTTTGTTGTTTCTGTTTTACAAGTGAAGACATCATGAGCCCGGCGGTGGTGGCGCAGGCCTTTAATCCCAGCACTCGAGAGGCAGAGGCAGGCAGATCTCTGTGAGTTCGAGGCCAGTCTGGTCTCCAAAGTGAGTTCCAGGAAAGGCGCAAAGCTACACAGAGAAACCATGTCTCGAAAAACCAAAAAAAGAAAAAAAAAAAAAAAAGACATCATGATATTTGTTTGTCTTTTAACGTGCCATTAATAGAAAGTCGTTTTATGAACTCAGAAAGAATAATTCTTCTTTCAAAACTTAAAAACTAAGATTGTATATAATTTCTTCCTTCTCTTTCCTCCCTCCAAAGCCTCCCATATATCCCTCCTTACTGTCTTTTATGACCACATTTTTTTTTTTTTTTTGGTTTTGGTTTTTCGAGACAGGGTTTCTCTGTGTAGGTTTGGTGCCTGTGCTGGATCTTGCTCCGTAGACCAGGCTGGCCTCGAACTCACAGAGATCCACCTCCCGAGTGCTGGGGATTAAAGGCGTGCGCCACCACTGCCCGGCTATGACCACATTTTTTTTTTAAAGAAATTGTCATCCCATGCATGTGTGTGTGTGTGTGTGTGTGTGTGCGCGCGCGCGCGTGTGCTATTCCTAAATATAACTAATTTAGTCCATTCGGTATTGTAGTTATGTTTTCTGGATGACTGTTGTAGGAATTCGTCTTGCCAATAGCTTCGGGGTATAAACCTTGGGGCGTGACTTCCTGTCTGCTTATGTGACTACTTAAGAGGAGAGAGAGGGGAGGTCACACTCTTGCTTGAGTAGTGAAGACCAGGTCAGGCAGCATGAAACAGTGTGAATAATCGCGTTGGTGGTCCCCAGCTCCGTTTGGGAAATGGAAGGATTCTGCAACTGGATATACCCTGTTCTGTATCCGTGAGTCTGTTTCCCCCATAGCACCCCTTAATAAATTTATATGTGTGTGTGTGTGTGTGTGTGTGTGTGTGTGTGTGTGTGTGTGT